>CAUYTI010023006.1:0-13947 GCA_963575145.1 Galago senegalensis | reverse complement strand
GGTGTCCTTTTTTGGTGTTCTCCTGTCAGCCAGCCCACCTGCTGTCACAGCACATGATAGGTTATGGGAAGGGCTGGTTTGTTTTTCCTGTCTTTCTCACTAGGCCATGCCCCTATTCCCAGTATCTGGTAGGTACTCAGTCAATGTTGGTCGAATGAATGGATGAAATGGTGGTTTGGCTGATAGATAGAAAAATTTTCTGTAAAATACCCCCCAAATCCTGTAATGAAGCATTTTCCTAACCTTCGACCCAGTGTACAAGTTTCACTAGAAAGATTCCAAGTATAGCCACAGCACCTGGAGGTCCTCCTTTGCTTTGCTTGTAGAGAGTAGCAGGTTGGTCTCTAGGCCTGTCACTTGCTGTCAGGCCTGCAGAGCAGTTTTCTCCATTGCCTCTGGTTCCGGGAGCCACATGTCACTGGATGCCCAAGTTGATGAGTTCCCATAGCTATGCATGGCAGCTTCCTTCTTCTCGGGGCTCCTTTGCAGGGGGCAGCCGGGAGACCTGGGACCCACACCTGTTGTCTGGTTTATTCATAGCTAGATTTGTTGTTTTGAGTTCTCTCCCACCATCTTGGTCAGTTTTTTTTTTAAATGAAATTAACTCTGCTATATTCAGTTCTATGAGTTTGGACAAATGCATTGAATCAAGAATATACCACTAAAGTTATGATACAGAATAGTTCTGTCACCCCAAAATTCTCTGGTACTGCCCCTTTGACGTCAGCTGCTCCCCTCATCCTCTGGCCCTGGCAGCCACACATTTGTTTTCTCTTCCTAAAGTTGTGCCTTTTCAGAATGTCACATACATGGAGCTGGCTCCTTTCCCTTGGCAGCGTGCGTTCTGCATCCATCCATGTTGTGGGGCTCAGTGTGCCCCTTACGCTGCTGAGTAGCACCCCTGTGTGTGGACGTGCCAGTTTGTCCATCCTTTCTGTTGAAGTACGTTTTGTATTGTTTTTACTTTTTGGCAATTACAAATAAAACCTCTGAAAACATTCACACACAGGTTTTTATGTGAATGGTTTTGTTCCTTTTAGGGGACTGTGAAGGCATAGGGTTGCCAGGTCACTCGGTGAGCGTACGTTTAACTTGATAAGGAACTGCCAGACTGTTTTCTAAGGCAGCTGCTCCAAACTGTATTCCACCAGCAGCTTATGAAAGCTCTTGTTGCTCTACAGCCTTGTTAGCACTTGGTATTGCCAGCTTTTATTTACTTGCTTATTTATTTATTTATATTTAAGACAGAGTCTCACTGTGTCGCCCTGGGTAGAGTGCCGTGGTGTCACAGCTCACATCAACCTCCAACTCTTGGATTCAAGCAATTCTCTTGCCTTCGCCTCCCAAGTAGCTGGGACTACAGGTGCCCACCACAATGCCCAGCTATTTTTTGGTCATAGTTGTCATTGTTGTTTGATGGGCCCGGTCTGGATTTGAACCCTCCAACTCCAGTGTATGTGGCTGGCGCCCTAGTCACTGAGCTACAGGCGCTGAGCCAACTTTTAAAAATATTAGCCATTCTAATGAGGCATACCATCTAGCTTTTAATCTGCAGTTTTCTGTCTGACCTCTCAGATTCTGACAGAGTTTAAATATCACTGGATATGATTTGCAAGGCTGTTATCCATACCCATGTGAGAATTGATTTCTTAAGGTAGAATTTGTGGGTGCTTAGAGCAAAAGAGCAACAGCATAATCAAACCTTCCTAAACTGGTTTTTTTCTTTTTTCTTTTTATTTATTTATTTATTTAGAGATAGACTCTCACTCTGTTGCCCGCGGCTAGCACTGTGGCATCAGCCTAGCTCACAGCAACTTGGGCTCAAGTGATCCTCCTGCCTCAGTCTCCTGAGTACCTGGAACTACTGGTGCTTGCCACAATGCCCAGCTAGTTTTTCTATTTTTAGTAGAGGCAGGGTCTTACTCTTGCTCTGGCTGGTCTTAAACTTCTAGCCTCAATTGTTTCTCTCACCTTGGCCTCCCAGAGTGTTATGATTATAGGTGTGAGCCACCAAGCATAGCCCTTAAAATTTTTTGAAGAAAATGTTATACCATTTCATTTTCTAATTTTAGAATTACAAATATTAGCTATTAATTTGGTTAAATTCTTTGTGTTAGAATAGCTATTTTCCAACTATACACTCACATGAAGGAAAAACATAAGTATAGTCTAGTGAGGGGGTGAGGGGAGGAGGGAGGATGATTGGTGAGATATCACCTAATGTGCACAATGTGAGGGTGTTCAGCCTCCTCAACTATAACTTGAACTTCACCTTAGAAATGAAAACAATGTAGCGTAAACATTTGTACCGTCATGTTAATTTGAAAAAAAAAAGACTTGCTACTTGCTTAACCCAACTTGTAGTGAGCAGACACTGCTGATCTTAATTAAAATTTCCTTGATCTCTTCTTTTTTCTTTTTTTAGAGACAGTCTCTCACTTTATCACCCTCAGTAGATTGCTGTGGTGTCATAGCTCACAGCAACCTCCATCTCCTAAGCTTAGGCTATTCTCTTGCCTCAGCCTCCCAAGTAGCTGGGATTACAGGCGCCTGCCAGAGTGCCTGACTATTTTTTTGTTGCAATTTGGCCGGGGCCTGGTTCAAACCTGCCACTCCCAGTATGTGGACACTACCCACTGAGCCACAGGTGCCAACCGAGCTGTTCATCTTAACTCTCCCTTTTGTATGGTAGGCTGTACAGTCTGCATTCATGAAATGTAATATTTTAAGCTCTTCATTTTATTGGTGGCCATAATATGTTTTTCCCTTCCCTCTTTCTAGGCTCCTAATCGTCAACTCATGACTTACTGGCTACAGGAGCTTCAGCAGAAGAGATGGGAATATTGCAACAATCTTGACATGGTCAAGTGTGACAGCAAGACCTCCCCAATTCCTGGGGATTTTCCTAAGGGTCTGGTAGCTAGAGATAACACAGGTAAGTCAGAAAAGAAGTAGACCTGTGTAACCTCTTTGTGTATTGCCATTCGACACAGTAAGTTACCTTAGCAGTGAATGGAAATGAATTCAAAAGGAAAATAATGATGAACCCTTATGAGTGAGCAGCATTCCATAGTTACCAAGTAATTCCATGTATGAATCACATTCAAGTTCAACCATGACCTTGGAGTCAAGTGAGACCAGTGCAGACTAGGTCAGTGCACAGTAAGATGTGGTGTTATGACTCCAGTTCTGACCACAGGGTCAGCCTGCTCTCCACACACCTGAAGATGAGGTGCTCATGCCCATACATTCATACGGGGGTACACTGGCAGGGGTTGACAGGTGTACATTGGGAAGATATTCTTGAAACATTCTGCTTATGATTACTTGTGATTCTCTAGTGTTTCTAAGGAGGACTTTAGTCCTCAAACACTGATTTCATTCTCTCCGGATCTGTGGCATTTCTGTAACTTGAGGTAGTCATTCCCAGGCCATTTGCAGTGTGGAGACAATGTAGCTTAATATTTCAATATAAAAAATTAAAACCCTATGATCTTTTCATGATTGATTGTGTAGAGCCCTTTAGAGAGAACAAGACAACAATTATTTGCTGACCACCCTGCCCCCAAAGACTGTGGGGCTAGGATTATTTTTGTGACACTCCCTCCCCCTTCATACAGGGAGAAGAGGCCCAGAAAGAAACAGCAAGGCCGAAACCAGTTGGGGTTGGTTCTAACTTTTCCATACAGAGATGTAGTCTGCACATCATAAAACCCTTGGGACCCTCTGCTCAGCAGTACTAGGCCTACATCTGAGTTCCCAGTCGCACCAAGAGGGTATTGGCAGTTATGCAACCCATTTGTCCCAGAAACAAAGGCCCTCCTAGAGTTTAGTTTTTCTTATCCAAATTTGCCAATTTTGTTTTTACTATTCACAGTATTTTTCAGCAGCTTATTAACCCTCTGGTCAGTGAGAAGTTATTGTGTGTACTCTGTATCTGTTGATATGTTCTCCTATGAGAGTTCTCAAGTCATTTTCGTGGCTGTCTTGGCCTTCTGAATAAGAGCTGAGCAGAGGCCTTTTTTTCAAGTGTATGTCCCCTCTATATTTACTTTAGAATTCTTAGTCATTGTTGAACAAGTTTTTTTTTTTTTTAAAGCTGCTATGATAGTGGCTTTTCATCAGAAGAAGCTCTGTGACTCAGTATCTAAGTCATCTGGAGCATTTAGAAACCCTGTAGGGCAGCAGTTCTCAACCTATGGGTTGCAACTCACAGGAACTGTATTAAAGGGTTGCGGCATTAGAAAAGTTGAGAACCACTGCTGTGGGGAAACTGGCAGTCTCCATTATGGTGGCTAGTGCCTTTGGCATAGAAGATGCTTTATTCTGAGGACACAAAATAAGGCTCAAGTTTAATGTTAAACTGAAAGAAGGGCAAAGAAGTATCACCTAGTCCTGTGATCTGTCTGTGACACTTGTCTTTCTTTTAAGCCAGATTGTGCTGGCTGGAGAGCCAGAGAAAGCATCTGAAGCTTATGTTTGGTTCTCTTGCTTCGGTTTTGGGTCTTGCCATCTGACATTGTTCATTCATTCAGCACAGTAGGCACCCACAATAAGCTTGGTCCTTTCCCTCTCAGAATCCTTTCCTAGTCTAGCAGGTGGTCTTGCAGAGACAAAGTGAGATAAGTGTGAGGGAAGAGGAAGTGCGGGATACGGGGCTGTGAGTGGGCCCAGCTAGGCTCCTGCTGGTCAGGGACCTCTCTGAGGAAGTGACATCTAAACTGGGGCCTGGAGGCACACCCAGGCCTGGAGCCAGAGCCGTGAGAGCCTCAGCTGTTTCAGTGGTGCAGTGCCTTGAAGATTTTATGGATAGGAGTGACTTTTGACATCTACCAAGTTTTAGATAGTGAGTAAGAACAAAGAATGAAACTTTGGACCACAGAGCAATCTGTGGAACTGTAATAGATCAGGAAGTCAAAAAGTCTAAAACAGGAAGTCAAGAACAGACTGTGTTTCAGCTCCTTTTGTTTCTTCATCAGATAAAAACTGGTTAAGAGGTAATTGTGCTGTGTTGTGTGGCAGTGTGGGTGTGGTTTCTGAACCTGCGTCTGGAGTTATCTGCTCAGCTTGCTAGCTAACCATGCTAACTCTAGCCAGAATTGAAGGTGAGGCCAGTGCCTATAATCCTTCGCTCTGGGAGGCTGAGGTAGGTGGTTTGCTTGAGCTCAGGAGTTCAAGACTAGCCTGAGCAAGAGCGAGAGCCTCATCTCTACTACAAAAATAAAACAAAAAACAACTAGCCAGGCATTGTAGTGGATGCCCTGTAGTCATAGCTATTCAGGAGGCTGAAGCAAGACCATGGCTTGAGGCCAGGAGTTTGAGGTTGCTGTGAGCTCTGATGCCATGGTGCTCTACCTAGGACATTGGAGTGAGACTCTGTTTCAAAAAAAAAGAATTGAAAATGAATGTTTTTATAACTCTTGAATTGCATTAAAAAATAAAACCTTTTCCTACTATTGTTTCCTAGTCATGCAGTTTGGGAACATTTTCATTTGTAGTTTAGAACATTTTCATTGCATATGCTGTCACCCATCAGGATCTTCCTAGCTCCTAAAGCCATTGTGGGGAAAGACATAGAGAATGACCATTTTGCTTTAAAAGCCAGTTGTATATCTTAGAAGGCAGCTGAGAGTCTTGGCTCTGATGTCTACTGTAGTAGTTGTCAGAATCTGAGTACATTGCTTGTCCTCTGGTTCAGGGGTGGTGTATTAAGCCCTGTGGAAATGAAATTGGTCTACCTTCCTTCATGGTTCTGTTATGAGAGTCACATAGGAAACTACATTATTCTATGTAAAGAGCCATATGTAAGATGATACCATTTGAATAGGTTAGGATTATGTTCACCTGTAATTAACAGGAAACCTGGACCACAGGGACTTACAAATAGGTACTTGCTGTCTCATATGATAGGTAGCTCGTGGCTGGCTCAGCTACTCACTGTGCCATTGAGAGACCCTAGCTGTTTCTAAACTTTCTCTTCTCCATCCCTAGGGTATTTTTCCTGACTCATGCTAGTTGCCCGCTGGGTGGCACCTATACCAAAGAGGAGAAAGCTTTCCCAGAAACCCCAATAGGGCACTGTCACATAATTGCCTATATATATATTTTAGAATCCATGCCTTCTGAGATAGACAGTTGTTTGACTGTAACCTGCAGCTTTGTGTTAGTAATAATCAAGAATCAGAGAATGGGATAAATTTGTAGTCTGCTTACCTTTTCTGTCATCTTTCCATTCTGCAGCCCAGACAGAATTAGGCCTTGCCTCAATTGCCATTCTACGTTATCTTCCCTGTTTGGATAGATAAAGACCTAGTTTCAACACAAAAGAATAATTTGCGAGCCTGGAGAGAATGGCTCAAGCCTGTAATCCCAGCACTCTGGGAGGCTGAGACAGGTGGATCCCTTTGGATCCCTTTAGCTCATGAGATCAAGACTAGCTTGTGAAAGAATAAGACCCCCCAACTCTACTAAAATAGAAAAAGTAGCTGGGTGTCATGGTGGGTACCTATAGTCCCAGCTACTTGGGAAACTGAGGCAGGAGGATCTCTTGAGCCCAAGAGTTTGAGGTTGCTGTGAGCTATGATGATGACACAGCTCTCAACCCAGGGCAACAGAGTGAGACTCTGTCTCAAAAATAATAATTTGTGAAGATAAAATCAAGGGTGCACAGACCTTTGTAGCTGTTGAGAATGAGATGACAGAACCCAAGGAGGTATTCATAAATAGCTAATAGCCTCATTCCAAGATGTTTGTCTAGCATAGTTCGTCTGCTTCATTCCCCACATAAAGTAGTACGAAAACAAGCCGGGGATAGTGAGACCCTGTTCTTCTTAAGACTTCCTGAGGGTTCAGGAACACTGAAGCACTCATAGTCTTAGCCAGCTTGAGTGCCTAAGTACCTGTTTGAATATGGATGGTGTTTCTTGCAGAATATTGTATTGTGAAGTCACCCCGAGGGGTGACCATACATTTCCTCCTCTGAAGCAGCTGCATCAAATTGTTTAACTGTCACACTCTTAACAGCTTATGTGTGAGGGAGGGGTGGAGGGTTGGGGGCTTGGCTGCTCCTTCTGTTCCCAGAGCAGCTTGTGTGGGGTCCTGGGCTGCCAGAAGGAAAACCACAGGGTGGAATGCATACCCAGGTTAGCAGTGCCACTGAGTCACGTGTTGTTGGATGTCTTGTCCCATGAAGTGATCAAAGCTGTGTCTCTCTGCAGAATGACGTGCCTTATTTCAAAGTATCTGTTGTGGTCGTTATCAGCTGTGTATCTGAGAGGCAGCATGATTTGGTGGAGGAGGTTTATGGGACCTTGAGCACATCATGGTTGCCCCATCTGTGAGCCAGCTTCTTCTGGTATGAAGGTTCTGTGCAAGCCAGGCCATGAAAGGTTACAGCTGCATGGGAGGGAAGCCAGGCAGGAGGGGCTGAGTGGGATTAGGTCCAGTTCGGGGAGGACCCTGCTGGAAGCTCACAGAGAGGGTCTTAAAGGGGACTGTTGGGAACAGCCCTGGGGTTTGGTGCCAGCAGAGACATCCTCAGCCTCAACCTGGTGGGACTTGGTCCAAGTGAACTCAGGGTTGCCGTAGCTATGGATGGGGTGGGGATGGCAGCTGAGCTGGACTGCAGGACAAGCAAGGAGTGGAGAGAGGAGGGAGTCGGTGTGAACCTCCCACCCCTTATTCAGGGACTGTGTGAGGTGAGGTGGCAGGAGAGAGGGAAGTAGGAGGGCTGATGAGTATAAACCCATTGAAGAGCTGCAGAGGCCTCTGCAGCCTCCTGCCCTGTTTCCTCAGCTGGGCCTTCCTGCCGTGCCACATGAGGGAGTGACTTTTTACTTATTCATTCAGCCACTTGCCGACATTTATTGGGTCCCTCCTCCATGCCAGGTGTTAGGTTAGCAAATCAGACAGGTTCAGTGTGACAGATTTGTGTCCTTGGTGATAGGTAGAGAGGGCAGACAGCCAAGGAATTAACTAGACTCATGGACTGATGCACCTGGGGGCTCTCAGAGTCCTGACTTGCTGCCCCTGGTTTTTGATGCTTAGATGTCGCTGTGCCCCCTGACCACTCCTCACAGTCTGGATTAAAACTCACTTGATAAAAAATAGTATTGTCAGAATAGTTTCACCCTGTCCTCCCCCACCTCCTGCTGGTGACTTCCAAACTCATTTGCAGTGCCCTGTGAGGCAGGTGGGAACTTTTTCTGGTACCTGCTGTGGCCCTCAGTTGGGTCTTGTGGGAGCTCTGCCACAGCCTGGGCTCTGCTCTCCACAAGCAAGAAGCAAGAGAGGAGAGGGAGACTGGCTGAGGCCATCAAGATGTGAGTAGAAACTGCCCCATGAGGGAGAGTCCCAGCACTCGGCACTGTTAGGTGGGAAGGGAAGCTGAGACTGGAATTAAGAGTTGTCACATAAGCATTTGAAAATGTTTTAAAAGAACAGAGAAGGTGTAAACACCGGAAGCATCAGCACAGAGTTTCTCTCCCCACTGAGCCTGCAAGGCAGAGGCCATGTTTATGAACACAGGTCCATCCTCTTAAAATCTTTGAGGAAATGTTGCCATGTCCTAGTTTGTGTTGCCTGAATGTCCTTCCTGAGGCAGCCTCTGAATGCTAATGTTGGGACACAAATTGAGGAGAAGCCAGCAACTCTGCATTTAATTAAATAAAACTCACATAGTCTTTTAAGTACCAAAAACCAGACAAAAATAACAATCACAGCAAACGTGCACTAAGCTAGGGAGTAGTAGCTTCTTTTTCAAGTTAAGTTAGAAATTCTTTCTCCAACATGTTCTTTCCTGGTCTCTGGTCCCTTTTCTCCACCCCACCCCCAGGGCACTAAGCTGCACAGGAAGTGTTTCCAGTGTGGGCTGTGGGTTGCTGCAAGGCCTGAGGTTTTCTTGGTAATAGACGCTTTGCCACAAGAACATTTGACAACCCAGGCCCACTAAGAAGCCATTTGTCACCTTGCTGCCAGCCCATACAGGAAGGAGAAGCTGGACTTGCTGTAATAGGAATGAAAACAGTTTGTTGAGTTAATATCCCAGCTGGGCTTAGAATTGCAATGCTTTGCTGATGACTGGTCTGTGAAGACCAGCCTTCAGAAACTGAGCACCAGGTGGACCTTTTCAACAACAGGTCCAGTGGTTTATAATGGCCATGTAACACTTGTGTGCCACAGGCCAGGTGACTGACTGGGCTCTGGCCTGGCTCTGGGCTTCTGTCTCCTGACACAATAGATAGGGAGACTGGACTAGATTATACGTGGTTGAACTTTTGTTCCTTTTGTTTATTGGAACCGATTTTCCAAATGGACGCTAATCTTTTTCTTCTCTTTCTTTTCTTTTTTTTTGAGATAAGGTCTCATTTTGCTGCCTAGACTAGCGTGCAGTGGTGTCACCATAGCTCACTATAGCCTTACACTCCTGGGCTTGAGTGATCCTCCTGCCTCAGCCTCCTAACTTCTTTTTTTTTTTTTTTTTTTTGAGACAGAGCCTCAAGCTGTCCCCCTGGGTAGAGTGCCATGGCATTATAGCTCACAGCAACCTCCAATTCCTGGGCTCAAGCGAGTCTCCTGCCTCCACCTCCCAAGTAGCTGGGACCACAGGCGCCCGCCACAACGCCCGGCTATTTTTTGGTTGCAGCCGTCATTGTTGTTTGGCGGGTCCTGGCTGGGGATTCGAACCCGCCACCTTAGGTGTACGTGGCTGGCGCCAGCCTCCTAACTTCTTGCTTCACAGTCTTGTATTCCATTCCTGAGCCTGTGATTCTTCTGTTCCCCAGGATACTCTCTTGCTTTTCCTAGTCAGAACTCTGCTTGGAAGCTGTGTACTGACTTTCCTGGCCACAGCCATCACTTTTTTTGTGTCACACCCAAGACACCTTCCCAGTGTGTTCTCAGAGCCTTCCCCACACTGACCATGCTCAAGGTAGTAACCTGCCTTCCAAGTGCAACCTGTTGTCAACAGTTCCCATTCAGGACAGTGCTTCTACGGCCTGGGCAGCCCAGCACGCCCTGTGCTCTGTCTTTACCAGGGCTCAGTGACCTTCACGGGGACCTGAGCCCACTGACTCTGATTGTGTGCTTATCTGATTAGAAACTAACTTTTTCTAGAACACTAGTGGTTAGCAGTTCAATTCTGATTTTGTTTTCGCAGAAAGAGTGGTCATTGATCTTCTTGATACAGGAATGTTTTATTAAAAAGAGATGTAGGTCACACTGATTATTGTAAAGTAATAACTACATCTTGTTTGCCAGTGTGCCCTCTTCTCAGATTATGTCAGTTGGAAATGTTTTTGTCAAAACATCTTTTTCGGCTGGGTGTGGTGGCTCACGCCTGTTGTCCCAGCGCTATGGGAGGCTGAGGCGGGTGGATCGCCTGAGCTCAGCCCAGTTTGAGACCAGCTGAAGAACAGCGTGAGGCAGAGTGAGCCAGAGTGAGGCCCCGTCTCTACAACAACAACAACAAGACAGCAGACCTTGTGATCCCATCTACATGGGGGGCAAGAGAACACTACAGGAGGAAGAAGTAAAAAAAACAAAAAAAAATTAAAAACAAACAAAAAAACCCATGTTTTTCACGGTAGTTTTATTATGAGAAATTTTAAACATAGGTGGAAAGAAAACAGATAATATTGCCTCCATGTTTATTAGGCAGTCCTTTCTTGTTTCATTGATACTCCTGTCCACTTAATTTTGTTACTTTGAAGCAAATATTATTTTGTTAAGTAACAATTGTTATTTCGAAGTAAATTCTGAACATCATATTGTTTTAACCTTAAGTATTTCAGTTTATATTTTAAAGATACTCTAAAAATTAATTGATTGTACTTTAGATTCAGTGTGTTTGCCTATAGTTTACTAAAATGCTATTCTGTGACATGCAAACTTAATTTTCTCATGTTTATATTCTTCCCACTAACTTAGAAAAAAGGGAGTGTAGAATAATCTGATCTTCACTTTGCTTTTATTCTTTTTTTTACCTAACAGTTTATCCTGGAAATTGTTTATTATCAGTACTGGTGAGTGGACCTTGATCCCAGTTTTTTGCAAGGTTTACTGATTTACAAGACTAGAGGAAAATTCTACCCTCTTCTCTGCCTGGGCCAGCACTGTTAATGCTTGTGGTTTAAAGCGTATCATAACCTATGTTTCTTTGAGAAATATAGATCTCTTTAGGTGAAAATGGTTTCAGAGCACCAAAGCTACTCACATTATATATTTATATAGTAGATATTAAAAATATACCATTAAATATATATAGCTATATATTGGTATAGTTTAGATTTCTTTCTTTCCCCTCCCTCTCTCCGTTTCTTTCTCTCCTTCCTTCTTCCTTTTTCTTTTCTTTTCTTTCCTTTTGCTCCTCCCTTTCCTTCCCCTCCCCTCCCCTCCCTTTTCTTTCTTTCTTTCGAGACAGGGTCTTGTTTATAACTCACAGCAAACCTCAAATTCCTGGGCTCAGCTGATCCTTTTGCCTCAGCCTCCTCATTGGACTGCAGGTACACACCATCATGCCTGGGTAATTTTTCTAATTTTTGTAGAAATAGTCTCATATGTTGCTTAGGTTGGTCTCAAATTCCTGATCTCCAGCCAACCTCCCACCTTGGCCTCCAGAGTGTTAGGATTACAGACGTGAGCCATTGCACCCAGCCTACTTTAGATTTTTATATAGTATATTGAGTCATTGTCTTATGTAGGTTGTTAAAAGTTGTCTGGAAACATTGAGTAACTGACATTTGTTCGTCTTTCTTTCAGATTTAATCTATCAGCACCCTAATGCTTCTGCAGAAACAGCCAGAAATGTCTTGGCTGTGGAGACTACGCCTGGAGAGCTGGTGGGAGAACAAGCTGCCAGCCAGCCCACCCCCGGGCACCCAAATGCTATCAACTTTTACTCTTTGAAACAGTGGGGCAATGAGCTCAGGTAAGTCTCTGGAAAGCGGCATATGAAATTGAAATTGGATCATTTCTGATAATGTATGTTATCATTTAATAGATGAAGTTATAAAACCACCTCAAGTGGTTTTGTAAAGGTATCTGTCATTTACTGTGTACTTTCTATAGGTGACTAGCTTGTGACCTGTCTGTTCTGTATCTGACTCTGTGCTAGATGTTTTCACATTCATGGCTTAGCTGCTTGACTCTGAGGTAGGCCATATGGTTGCCATTTTACAGAGACTGAAACTGGCTGAGGGGGTGTATGTCACAAGGCTCCAGACTGTGGTGCTCAGGCTTCCCTGTGGGCCTGGCCCTGCCTCCCCAACACTGGGACTGGCCATCCCATGCTTTGGACATCCTGCTGTGCTTGAGCATGGGCTATGAGAGTAGAGGTGGGGGGGTTTGCTTGTATTTGAGACAGAGTCTCTCTCTGTCTCCTATGCTAGCTCACAGCAACCTCAAACTCCTGGGCTCAAGTGATGCTTCTGGCTCAGCCTCCCAAGTAGCTGGGACTACAGATGCCATAACGCCTGGCTAAGTTTTCTATTTTTAGTAGAGACAGGGGTTTTGCTCTTGCTCAGGCTGGTCTCAAATGCCTGAGCTCAAATAATCGTCTCACCTAGGCTTCCCAGAGTCTGGGGATTGTAGGCATGAGCTATCGCACCCAGCCTTTTTTGTTGTTTTAAAGGAAAGCTTTATTGAGGTGTAATTCACATACCATACAGTTCATTCATTTAAAATGTACAGTTCAGTGGTTTTTAGTACATCAATAGTTTTGCAGCCTTCACTACAATTTTTGAACGTTTCCATCACCCCAAAGAGAAACTATCCATGCCATTTTCTTCCCAGTAACCACTAATCTATTTTCTGTCTCTATGAATTTGTTTATTCTTGACATTTCACATAAATGGCACCAAACAGTGTGAGTGGTTTGTGCTGGCTTCTTTCACTCAGCATAATGCTTTCAAGGTTCATGCATGTTGTATCATGTATCAGTATTTCGTTTCCCTTTATGGCCAAGTACAAATAAATTCCCTTGTATTTTGTTTTTCTGTTCATCAGTTGGTTGGCATTTGGGTTGTTTCTGCTTTTTGACCATTTATGAATGATGCTGCTATGAACACTGGTGTACACGTTTTTGTGTGGACACATTTTCATTTCTCTTGGATATGTACTGTGGGTAGAATTGCTGGGTGACATGCTAACTCCATGCATAGCCTCTGAAGGAACCAACAGACTGTTTTCAGCTGCACCATGTGACAGTTCCACCAGCAGTGTGTGAGGGTCCCAATTTCTCCACATCTCCTCCAGCACTTGTTATGATCTATCTTTTTGATCTTCGTCATCCTAGGGGGTATGAAGTGGAATCTCACTGTGGTTTTGATTTGCATTTTCCTATTGACTAATGATGTTAAGCATCTTTTCGTGTGCTTAGTGGCTATTTGAATATCTTCTTTGGAGCCATAATTATTCAGATCCTTTACCCATTTTTAGTTGCATTGTCATTTTATTTTATATTTATTTATTTATTTATATTGAGACAGAGCCTCAAGCTGTGACCCTGGGTAGCATCACACCTCACAGCAACCTCAAACTCCCGGGCTTAAGCGATTCTCTTACCTCAGCCTCCCAAGTTTCTGGGACTATAGGTACCTGCCACAACACCCGGCTATTTGTTGGTTGTAGATGTCATTGTTTGGCGCGCCTGGGCTGGATTCAAACTGCCAGCTCTGGTGTATGTGGCTGGCACCTTAGCCACTTGAACTACAGGCTCCGAGCCTGCATTGTCATTTTATTATTGAGTTATAACAGTTCTTTGAGTGAAGATATTTTCACAACTTTTTTTTATTAAATCATAGCTGTGTGCATTAATGCAGTCATGGGGTACAATGTGCTGGTTTTATATACAATTTGAAATATTTTCATCAAACTGGTTAACATAACCTTCATGGCATTTTCTTAGTTACTGTGTTAAGACATTTATATTCTACATTTTGAAAGAATTAT
>CAUYTI010023005.1:0-34191 GCA_963575145.1 Galago senegalensis | reverse complement strand
GAAGGGGGCTCAGCTGGCTTTGACAGAAGGGGAAGCATCAGTTTCAAGGTCCCAGGAAGTTAAGTTTCTACAAATTCCTAAGAGCTGAGTCACCATGGGGAGGATTTTGTTCTTTGAGACCTTACATTTTCCAGGTATCCCCACTCACTGGGACTATAGGTGCTTGCCACCTTGCCTGGCTAGTTTTGCTATTTTCTCCAAAAATAGTTGGAGGGGGGTCTCCAACTCCTGTGCTCAAGTAATCCACCTAGCTCAGCCTCCCAGAGTGCTAGGATTACAGACACCAGCCACCCTGCCTGGCCTCTTAGGGTTTTATTTAAGCCAGTTTATTTTGGAAAAATCTCAGCTGGCATTGTAAAGGAGGTTAAGAAAAGCACATTCATTGGATAATGACCCTGTCTTTTCTTTTTTAATAATTTAGCCACTTTTCCACTAAAGACGGCAGAAATGGAAACTAAAAACTTTGAGACCAACATGGGCATTACTGCCAGGCGCCTGGTGGCACATGCCTATAATCCTAGCACTTGGGAGGCCAAAGGAGGTGGATCACTTGAGCTTAGGAGTTTCAGACCAACCTGAGAAATTAGCTGGTCATTGTGGCAGGCACATATAGTCCCAGCTACCCAGGAGTCTGACGCAAGAAGATCGCTTGAACCCAGAAGTTTGAGGTTGCTGTGAGCTAGGTGGAGGCCACTGCATTCTTGAGTGGAGCACCAGAATGACTCTATCTATAAAAAAAAAAGATGTGATATTATCTATGATCCCACAGATCATAGAAATACAAATGGATAGTAGAGCCCTGTCTGGTAGTTGCATTTATGCTTGGATGGGGCCTCAGAGGCCTCACTTTTCTTCTCACAGTAGAAGAAAAATCTTTGGGAGCCAATTTTAACTGCTGGGTGCAGGTGTTTTCTTCAACAGTCTAAATAAATCTTCAGCTAATAAACATTTCAATAAATCTGTTCCGGTGCACTCTATTTCTTAAATGACACAGCCAGAGAAGACGGAACAGATGAGCTTGGATCCTGCCTCTGTAACGGATGCTGGGATGTAAGTGAGCTCAGTCTTACACATTCCACAGGGGATACTAATCAGAACCTTAGGATGCACCCTCAAGGTCATGGTTCATTCAAGCCAAAGATTTGAAAGCATTTCTTTATACATAAACAGTCAGTCATGAAGCTGTAGTTTTGAGCAACAGCATAAATTTATATGAAATTTCAAAACTTTGTCCTTCCCTCCCTTTCCCCCCTTTCTGGTATGTACTATTTTAGTTTGCAAAAGATAAATACGTGCCAAGAAGTTAACTGGACATGGACTAAAATTACTTTAATCTTCATATGTACCTTGGAAGTGTGAAGCTAGTTTTTCTTGGCAACCTTGCATAGTCACTTCATACAAACTTCATCTCTGTGAACATAGGTCATTCTTTAGAGGTGGCAAAGTGATGTGTCAGAATTGGGGGCAGGTATAGTTGGAGAAAGCATATTTTAAACCTATCATTTGAGGCTGGGCAAGGTGGCTTCTGCCTGTAATTCTAGCATTCTGGGAGGCCGAGGTGCGTAGAATGCTTGAGCTCCAGAGTGTGAGATCAGCCTGGGCAGAAGCAAGACCCCCATGATCCGGCTCGGCGCCTATAGCTCAACCGGCTAAGGCGCCAGCCACGTACACCTAAGGTGGCGGGTTCGAATCCCCAGCCCGGACCCGCCAAACAACAATGACGGCTGCAACCAAAAAAATAGCCAGGCGTTGTGGCTGGCGCCTGTGGTCCCAGCTACTTGGGAGGCGGAGGCAAGAGACTCGCTTGAGCCCAGGAGTTGGAGGTTGCTGTGAGCTGTAATGCCACAGCACTCTACCCAGGGGGATAGCTTGAGGCTCTGTCTCAAAAAAAAATAAAAAAAAAAAATAAAAAATAAAAAAAAAATAAAAATAAAGAAAATTCCCATCTCAGTAACCAGCACTTCCATCCCATAGCTACATCAAAAGAAGCCTGGCTGTCACCATGCCTTCTTCTCATCCCCCTTCTACTGTCACCCTCAGCTAAACCTCTACTCAATTCTGTTATTTTTTTCCTCTCAAATCTCTCTAATTCATTCTCTCCTTCATCTCCTCCTGTCAGTGCTGGAAAGCACAGTTAGTTCCTAGCTAGTCTCCCTGCTTCTACTCTCACCCCTATTCTCAGAGCAGCCCAATAATCCTTGCAAAGTGGAAACCTAATTGGCTCACTTCTCTGCCTCATTGCTCTTAGAATAAAGACCTTAGTGAGGCTTCCAAGGCTTCACGTGGTCAGGTGCCAGTTATTCTAACTTCATTTTGTACCACATTCTCTCACCTTTGAGTAGACTATTTCCTCTGCCTATATGATATTTTGTTTGCTTATTATCTGTTGACCTATAAGCTTCATGGAGGCAGTGCTGGTGTTCAACTTGCATCACAGCACAGACATCTATCTATACCTGGCATCTAAAAGAGCCTTCCTTGATAAATATAGGGTGGATGAGGGTAATTGGTAACCCTCATCAATGAGCTTTATCACCTGATTTCTCAGAGGGAGAGATCCAGGTACTCTAGGAAGTCAGGGCCACCAGTGTAGCTCTGTAATTAGCCTGGAAGGCTGGATAAGCCTTAACTGCAGAGGAGATGCAGGCAGAATGAAAGTATTAAGTTGGAAGGCAGACTGGGCCTGGGAGCTCAGCAAGGTGTAACCAGAATAGGAGTTGAAGGGTAGGGAAGTTCTGGGCTAAGAATGGTCTGTGGGCCTCCACATTGGGGAGGAAATTAAATTTCTGTAGGGTCCTGTCCACAGGGTGATAGTGGCAGGCAGGACTTTAGTTTTCTCTTGGGAAGACGGGGGAGGAGAGCCTAGGGGAAGTGTGAGATAGGAACTGTTTACCAACTATTCAGGGTCTTGCTGTGGGGTCACCTGAGAAAACCAGGAGGCCTACTTTTCTCAGGCTGGTATGAACACCTGTGTTGCCACAGCACATGACTACCCTGACCTTCACTCTTCCCTTTCCCCACCAGTGCATTGTGAGCGTGGCTGGTGGGGCCACCCGGGCTGCACTGACCATGCACCAGGCCCGGAGAAACAACATGGCTGATGTGTCAGCCAAGGACAGCAGCCAGGTGAGGAGTCAGGGTTGGAGGGATGGTGTGGGGGAGAAGGAGAGGCTGGTCCAGGCCGAATCACATTTTGGGAGTCTGGAGAGAAGCACCCATATGCCTCATGGGGTGGGGGAACACACAGGAAGACATATAGGTGCTCCCTGCTCTGATTTTTAGAACATGTAGCACTGGCTCTGGTAGTAATAAGTCCAAGCTGATCTCAAGCCCTGTCCACTGCTTATGTGGCTGATAGTAAACCCTCACCCTCTCTGTGCCATAGCCCCACCCTGGGAGCTGGATGTTCTGATTACATGAGGTCCCACATGTGAAGGTACTTGGCAAGTGAGAAGGTGCTTGGTGTGTGAGTTTGTTAGGGTCACTGGCTGGAGGCCTCTACTCAGCAGTTTAGCAGCCCTTCTGGCTTGCCCCTCCTCTTGCCCAAGGGATCCTGGAGTGAGGGTAGGGATATCCCTAAGACTGAACCCTACATGTATTAGATCCCCCCCAAACTCCTGTGCTAAGTGTTTATGTGTGCTACGTTGCATCATTTAACTTTCTACCTGTGAGGTAGATACTGCTATTTCTGTTTTACAGATGAGGAAAGTAAGGGCCAGGGAAGTCCCAAAAGTCCCAAAATGGATTTCTTTGATGCTGAAGCAGTTTAGAAGCCCCTGTTCTATCCAGTCCTGTTTTTTGGTATAGAGAGAACCTGAGGCTGGAGAGTTCTTTTTACCCATCCCTTCTGGCAAGAGGGTGGGCTACAGGAATAAAGACTGTGGTGTGGCAATAAACTGAGGATGAGAGACCTTGGGAGTTCAGGAGCAGGGGGGACCTCCTCTCTACTAGGTGGGAACAGTCATTTCTATCAGCCACATTGACTGGCAACAAAGTGACAGCAGCAGAAAGCAGAGGCCTGCTGTAGGACTGAGCATGTGTCCAAGCTGTCCCTGTGATGTGTTACTGCCTCCTAGACTGAGGAAGCCCTGAGGCCTTGGAAAAAAATATAGCTTGGAGGCTCGGCGCCTATAGCTCAGCAGCTAGGGTGCCAGCCACATACACCAGAGTTGGCGGGTTCAAACCCAGCCTGGGCCTGCCAAACAACAATGACAACTACAACCAAAACAAAAAAGGAGCTGGGCATTGTGATAAGTGCCTGTAGTCCCAGCCACTTGGGAGACTGAGGCAAAAGAATCGCTTAAGCCCAAGAGTTTGAGGTTGCTGTGAGCTGTGACATTACAGCACTCTACCAAGGGAGACATAGTAAGACTCTGTCTCAAAAAATAGTAAAACAGCTTGGGGTGAGGGCAAGGTTGGGGGCCAGTGACAGAGCAGGTGAGAAAGAGCAGGCAGAAACCTGGGAGATCCTCAAGTAAAGGGCCTGGATTGTACTTATTTTCCCTGGAACCCCAATAGTTAGGGGCCCCAGTCCCAACTCTTCTCTCATGAAGAGCTGGGGGCAGGTGGCCTGGGATCTTTTCCCCTAGAGCAGGGGTTCTCAACCTGTGGGTTGTGATCCACAGGAACTGTATTAAAGGGCCACGGCATTAGGAAGGTTGAGAACCACTGCCCTGGAGTGACTTCAGTCTGGTCATCAGAGGGTTCTGATAACATTGATTCATAAGGGAAGAGGTTGTCCCTTCTCTTGACCCCTTTGAAGCTTGTCTGCCAGTTATTGCATACTAAGAGATTGGGGTGCAGAAGGAATCGGCCTTTTTAAACCACTAAATAAAGGTAGTTCCTAACCCTGAAAAACTCATAGTAGTGAGTACCTGGATGTGGGTCTACTCAGGTGACTCTTACAAAACAAAAACACGAGTTAAGGATATTCCAACAGCACGGGGTCTGCCTCAGCAGAGAAGTGGCTGCCTTCTTTTAAATGGTAGCTCACTCACCAAAAACATTAAGTATTTACTTGGCATTACTGTATCCAGTCATCCATTCTCCCCGTATTTAACTTTAAATTTTTAAGTAGGGAGCCTTGGGAGCCTCTGGAGCAGGGAAAAATGTGGTGAAAGGCACTCAAGAATGGTCAGTCTGGCCTAGAGGGAAGCCCTCCAACTCCCAACCCCTCGGCCTTTTTTCAGGAGACACTGGTGAACCTGGCAGGGCTCCTGGTCAGCCTCTTGATACTACCCCTGGTGTCAGATTGCCCTAGGTAAGCTGGGAGCAGGCGTGGGGAGGAAATCCCCAGTTGGGCCTCTGCCCCCATTGGCCAACTCACTCTCTTGCCGTAGCTTCAGCCTTGGATGTTTCTTCTTCCTCACTGCCCTCCACATCTATGCCAACTACCGGGCAGTCCGAGCCATCGTCATGGAGACATTGAATGAAGGCCGGCTTCGGTTGGTCCTGAAGCACTTCCTTCAGAGGGGAGAGGTACTTGACCCCACCTCAGCCAATAAGATGGAGCCACTGTGGACAGGTGACCCAACCCTTTGGGCTGAGTCCTTTGTCTCCCAGCTTCTCCCACTGCCTTGGCATCCTGACTCCAGCTTCCCACAGGTTTCCGGTCCTCTCCATCTCTATCCTTAGGGGTCCCTCTACACCACTTGATCTCCAGGTGAGTGGCCCACTGTCTCCCCCTTATCACTACTGCCACCTGTACTCCCTACATATGCTTCTTATTCTGGTTACAATTGGCCACCCCCAACAAGCACCCACCTCTCTGTTCTAGGTTCTTCATTTCCACTGAAGAGTAAAAATGGGGGTCAGCGTGGGTCTGGGAGGGAAGGAAGGGTGTATAGCATACAGTAGATGTAAGGGATATGTTTGTTGGATGAAAGACATATGAGTGGATTGAGAGAATTGTTGACTGGATATAGGAAGAAAGGAAGGATGGATGAGGGGTATGTGTGGGTAGTGGCTGAGGGAGAGATAGGAAGTAAGTGACATGCAGATTAAGTATGGACAATGATAGCTAATAGTTAAATGGCTGTTCACTTGACTGGATGAGTATTCCTGCCTTTGCTTTTCCCTCCCCCACTGCACTGTCTTCTCTCCCCTAGTGTCTTTGACCTGCAGCAGCTAGTTGAGGGGCACCAGGAACCCTACCTCCTTTACTGGGACCAGTCACGAAGTGAGTGTACCTCCCAGCCTAAGACTCACCCTCCTGGGGTCACCCTCTCATTCCTCCCACTCCAGGACCCCAAAGCCCTGAGCAGTTTGGCAGCTACCTATTATCCTGGAGTTTTATTTATTTATTTATTTATTTGAGACAGAGTCTTACCTTATCACCCTTGGTAGAATGCTATGGCATCATAGCTCACAGCAACCTCAAACTCTTTGGCTCAAGCCATCCTCTTCTTTCAGCCTCCCAAGTAGCTAGGACTATAGGCACCTGCCATAACACCTGGCTATTTTTTAGAGACAGGGGTCTTGCACTTGCTCAGGCTGATCTCAAACCTGTGGCTCGGGCGATCCACCTGCCTTGGCCTCCCACAGTGCTAGGATTATAGGCATGAGCCACCACGCCCAGCCTTATCCTGGAGTTTAGACTAAGACTTTGATGCACACACATTATATCTGCATGTCCCAATGAAATTCACTTTGCCCCTCTGTAAAATGAAGCTACCAACACCCCGCCTTATTACCTGTAGTGTTTTTATGAGGATCAAATAAGAGGAGTATATAACAGCACTTTGTACATTCCAGCATACTTCTTCACATAAGGTTAGGACCTTTGGCTGTCCCTGGGGAATCACTCTTCTCACCCATTCTAGGTCATTGGGTAAACAAGTTCTTTAGTTTACTAGTCTGCTGGTCACATATTAAATGGTGGTTATTCTTACTAGTCATTAAAACAATGTAAAATAAACCCACCTCAGTGAGCTATGAAGGTGGCTTTACTTTGAAACTGTAGTTGTAAATTGTGCATTTTGGTTTGACCAGGGCACTGGGAACAATGGGAGATGAAGTTGAAAGGAAAGGGTGAAGAGATAGCCTTCTATGCCAGGCTGAGGCCTCTGGGGACAGATGGCTGAAACAGGGAGATAGAGTTGAGGGTGTTTAGGGAAGTGGCTCTTCCCTGATGACAGTCTGTCTCTGGGTCTCCCCAGACCAAGTACGAGTAGTCCTGAGTCAGATGGCAGCCTCTGAGACCATCCTAAGAGCCGCCACACATGGGCTGGTACTTGGAGCCCTGCAGGGAGATGGACCCCTTCCAAAAGAGCTGGAAGAACTGAGGAACCAGGTGCGAGAAGGTAAGAAAGAGCCTCAAAATCTAGACTGCTGATAACTCAGAGCAGAAATGGAGAGAGGGACTCTCTGTCCTTTTTGAAGACGGGAAAGCTTCTGGTTCTGCATTCTACCCCAGGTCCTGAGAACAACAGCTGGGTCATCGTCAGAGAGGTACACCGTGTGCTAGATGTGTTTTTCCCAAAGTTCTTGAAAGGTAACATCCATGGCTCCTTGGTCCCTAAAGCCTTCTCCTTGGATACCCTGCCCACTCCTACCCCCAGAAGACTTGGGTTCTCTCTGCTATCTTAAGCCTGGGACTCAGTTTCTCTGTCTATAGGATGGGGAGGTTAGGATGGTCTCTGAAGCTGTGTCAATGTTGACAGTCTGTGTAATCCTAGTTGGCATTTAGGAAATATTTGGGTGAATCAAAAGAGGAGGGCTCACATTTACTGGTGATGACCTTTTATTTAGCACCTATTCCATTTCAGCCCTGTTCATGTGCTATCTCAAGGAATGCTTGCTGCATCCAGATGAGGTTTAGCCTTATTTTAGGCCAGACATCACCCAGCAGAGGCAAGGAGAGCCCAAGTAGTGCACAAAGCCTGCTTCCAGGCTGTGCCTCTCATAACCCTTCTCCCAGGGTCAGCCCAGAATCTCTTCCCCTGCATTCCTGGCAATACCCCATGATCTCTCCCTAGGACTACAGGATGCTGGCTGGAAAACCGAGACACACCAGCTAGAGGTGGATGAATGGAGGGCCACCTGGCCTCTTTCTACAGAAAAGAAGGTTTTGTGAGCAGCCCTGATGGAGGCCCAGGGCTCAAGACAGGAGTCTGAAATAAGGACACCTTGACCACACAGGATGTAGGAAAGGCAGCTTTATTTTTGCTTAGGGGAGCTGCTATGGCAGGTTGATTAAGCCCTTATGAGAAGTGACTGCCAACCTGACGGACTGGGCCCCAGGCAGAATAAGGCAGAGAAAAAGGGAACCAGGACCTTCCCACCACCCCATTCCTGCCCTTTGCCCTTTCCTGGGGACCACTGCAAGCTACCCACTCTTGCTTATTGTGAGGCTAAGCCCTTCCCTTGCTGTGGTTCATGTTGTCCAACACAGTTGCCCTTAGGCATAGAAGCCCCAGAGGAACACCGCCACAGTCATCATGAGCAGGGCATTGAGGTTGACCACACGGGCCCATCTTGGATCTTCACTGATGTCCTCCAGCCGCCTTGCTGCTTCAGCCACCTCCTCTTGGGTAGGAGGTGGAGGACCACCTGCCCCACCCCTGCTCATTCCACAGAACCAGAGCAGACACTGGCGGAATAGGCTTGGTGATGGGGATTGTGACTCTGGAAGAAATTGAGAGTCTACAGTCAGTTTGCAGGAACTTGGCTGCCCCGGCTCCCCAGCCTTTCCTCCTCAGTGTCTTACCCTCCATCTCCACTGCATGCTCTGGGCACCCATTCTGTACAGGGAGTGATGAGCCTTCCAGCTCATCGGCATCCAGGTCCTCTCTTTCTTCCTTGCTGTTCCGGAGACTGAAAACCAGGCGGTGGAGCTAGGGAGGGATGGGATCAGGGACCAAGTGTCCACGGTGGCACACAAGCCTTTTCACTAACCTCACTCTGTCCAGTCTGCACACCTAACAGGAGGCTCAGCTCTGACAAATTCTACCTTCCATAGCTGTCCCTTGCCCTCAGGCTGAAACCCAAGTTCCTCACCTTGGTGTTTAAAGCCATTGGTTCCCCACCCTTATCACCTCAAGTCTCCAGTCTACGCTCATGCTGTGGTACTTTAGACTTTGGTCTTATAGTCCTGCCGACACAGTGTTCCTTCCATGGGTATTTGCTCACAGTATCCTTCTACTGCTTTGGAATCCTGTCCATTCTTCCAGGCCCAGGTGTTTTGTAGGCACCCACCCCATCATCATAAGCCCTGCCCTGAAGGAGCACAAAACCAGACATTTTTCGAGGGCTTTCAAGATGATATTCCACCCTTGTCAGCCAGTAGTCAGATCCTGGGTTTTGAGGCCCAAAAGGTCATGCCAAGGATTGCTTTGGTAGGCTTTAATTGCCAATTCATCAAAATCCTATGCCACCTCTCCCAAGACCACTTCAAATAAATGTTACTTAAAATATGCTCGCTCTGCAAATGCAGCCTTCAGCTAGACTCCCAGCCTGCTCCTCCCAACCCACAGTATGGAGAAATGCAGGTCCTCCCATTGGATGTTCCTGGAAGCAGACCAGCAGATGAAGGTGGAGATGGCTACTCCTGCCCACACAGTGCTTGTTTAGGGCACCTAGCCCATCCAGCAGGTAGCACTTACGTGTTTTCGAGGGATGGGTTCAGTGCACATTGAGACTATGAGAATGAGGAGGCTGGAGCAGAAGAAGAGCACGATGGCAAAGTAGAGGTAGTGCACACTGCAGAAGAGCGCTGGGCATGCTGAGGGCCGCACACAGCTGCCCGTGCCAAAGGAGAATTCAGGAATGAGGCGTGCCAGGCCCATCAGCAGGCCCCCGATCAGTCCCCAGAAGGCACCCTGCAAGGGAGACAGGTCAGCCTGCACAGGATGTCCAAGCCTTGCCCCAAGTTGGCAGTGTGCACACACCACTCACCTTCTCATTGACACGGGGCACAAAGAGCGCCAACAAGAAGACGGCAAACACCGGCGGTGCCAAGTAGCTGGAAACTGACTGGATGTAATCAAAGAGCTGCCCCCCCTGTGCTGCCTGCACCACGGGTAGCCAGGCCACCGACACTGCCACGATACACACCACCCAGAGCCTGCAGTGGGAGGTCATCAGGAGGTCTTACCCAGGACCCTTCTGTCCTCTCCCTATAATGCTGCAAGGTGCTCCACTCCCCACCCATGATTCCTGGGACAGGAGATGGGGAGGAGGGGGAAAGCCAGGCTGCACCTTCCCACTAGCAGCAGCTCCCGGTCGCCTGCATTGGGCCGCAGGCGTGTATAGATGTCCATGGTGAAAAGAGTGCTGCTGCTATTAAAGATTGAGGCCAGTGAGGACATGAGTGCTGCCAACATGACGGCCAGCATGAGTCCTCGAAGACCTGTGGGCCAACAGGAGCTGTGAGGTTTAAACCACTAAGGTGGCCCTGACCGGTGTGGTTTTGGCAAGGGGTGGACACTCCCAGCAGCAGTCTCCACAGCACGCCTGCACCTGTGGGCAAGGGCCAACCCAAGTACCTGCACTCACCGTTGGGCATGAGCTTCACTACTAGCCGTGGGTAGGCAATGTTGGAGCAGCCCACCTCGGTGCCACACACACGTTTACACACTTCTGGCACCACACACGCCACTTCATCTGTGAGAAAGAGGCTGTGGTGTGACTAGGGTAGGGCCTGGGTTGGGAACTAGGATGCCTGAAGTAGGGACTGGGAATCCTAGCAGAGGAGAGATGGGCTCTCTGTGGGTGGCAGAAGTAGGTGACCAGATCCCTGAATCTTAGGAGGGTAACGGAGTTGGGCACCTGGATCTTTGCAAACTAAAAAGGCTAGACGGACACAGGACTCCGTAGGCCAGGAGGGGATGCCGACGTTACCTGGATAAAGAATGCGGCTGATCATGCCTGGCATGACCATGAGGAACATGGGCAGCAGCTTGAGATAGCCGCACAAGATGCAGCCCGCCTTGATGTGAGTGAGGCTCTTCCCAGCCAGGCAGCGCTGCACTATGACCTGCGAGGAAGGGCGTCCAGCTACCTGCCTGCAGTCCCGCCACTCCAGCCCCTTCAGGCCTGGCCCCAACCCTCCGTGCCCCCTACCTTTCCACGCTAATTTGTGCCCTGCCTTTGGCTCAATGGTGCCCAAAATTCAGCTACATTCTCAAACCTCTCCACTTGGATCCAGCTCCACCGAGTTTAGCTGAGCCCGGGTCAAGTTCCCCCCACCCTGGGCCACGCCTTTTATCCAGCCCCTGAGACGGGTTCAGGCTCCACCCTTCTCCGCCCCACCTCTCGCCTCCCGCAGTGGTTATGGCTCTGCCCCAGCCTCGCTCCCGGGCAAGCCCTGACCACGCACCTGATCGCTGCACCAGTACCAACCCGAGACGATGGTAAGCCCCAGGATCACTGAAGGCCATGGCAGGTCTCCTGTCACAGGGTCCCGAAGCAGGTGATAGGAGTCGGGCCGGGGTCGATAGCAGGAGCTAGAGATGTTGCCCACGGCCGGATCCTCGGACACCGTCAGAGAAGTCATTGCCCCCATGTATTTGTCGAAGAGACCCGAATAGCCGCCCACCTCGTAGAAGGCTGAGGGGACAAGGCGGTCAGGGGACCTGGCACCAGGGCGAAGGCCCTCCTTAGGATCCCCATGGCACAGACGGGCCATGTCCTGGCTCCCCCCCGCGTGAGCTCTGCGGCCCGAGACCTCCGTTACCCTCCCCCATTGGCTGAGCCCCATACCGTAACCCATGAGGATGAAGGACCCCCCGAGAATGACGAAGGTCTGCACGGTATCTGTGTACATCAGCGCTGCCAGCCCTCCTGCAATAGGCCTGGATCAGCGTGGACAGCCCAGCTTGTGATCTTATAGGCAGGCTAGCCCTAGCGCATAAGTGTTTTTGTGAAGTCTGTGTAGTAGGAGCGGGTGATTCTCTAAGGCCCAACTCTCAGTTCCATCCCTTCTCCAACCGCCCCACAAACCAATCTTGGCACCAGGTTCCGCCTACTGTAGGCCTCATGTGACCTCAGGCCCTGCCCTAGGACCCTCTGCACTGGAGTTGACCAGAGATCTTGGAACTAGTCAAGTCCATTCTCCTAGGTGTTCAAGGAGGGCAAGAGCTGCTACATCTTTCTTTTTCCCCCAGTCCCCACTCAGGCCAAATCCAAGGGAAAGTAGGGAGAGAAGGATGTGTTTCTTTTCCAAAGACTTTATTCCTTTTCCTTGGGCCACATCACACATTCAAACCTCTGCACCCTGCTTTCAGCTGGCACTCCCCAAAACCCTACCCACACCTCCCAGCACATATCCCAAGCCCCCTCCCTTCCCTAACCTAAGCCCACTGTGGGCACCTGTCACAGTGTAAATCATGGTGATGAGCAGGAGCGCAATGACAGAGGCGTAGATATTCCAGCCCAGAGCCTGCTGAATGAATACTGCTCCAGAAAACATGTCCACCTTAGAAGAAGACACAAGCACGCTGGTCAGGACCCAAGGGTCAGGATAGTGACCCAGGCTCACCCCTGCCCGGCCCATGATCCCACTTCCCTCAGTTTTTAATGGCGTGGCTTTACTAGGTCCCTCTTACTGTGGTTTCAGCCTCAGAGACCTATTCCTTCCAGGCCCTGCCTCCATCATGATTCTTACAATAATTTCTCCTTATTCCTGCACTGCCCAGGGCTCTCTAGAGCCTTCCACTTGGTGGCTCTGCCCTTCTAGGGCCCCCATCTGCCTGCCATGTATGCTCACCGAGATCTTGGTGAAGATGTACAGAAAAAGCGAAAGCATAGACAAGTAGAGGCGGATACGATGGCCACCAAAGCGCTTGCGCAGGTACTGTGGCATTGTAATGACCCCTGCAGTCAAGTACACTGGGGCAAAGAGCCAGCCGAGTAGCAGCACTACAAACAGCGCCTGTGGGTAGGATATGACACAGTCTCAGATCCTACCATAAGGCTGCCTTCACCCCTGAAGAGTCTAAGAGACCCTCTCTTCACTGATGTCCCACTCCAAGGCAAGTAGCCCTGAGAAGGGTCACACCTGGAACCCAGAGGATAACTGCAGTCAATGGCCCTGGTCATTAAGAAATAGAGTCAACAACCTCCAGTGACCATAACTGGAGACCTCCTTGCCCTCCTAGGCCATCACCCCCTGCCACTCCATCCTAAGATGGGCCCTATGTTCCCCTTCCCCCTCTCTACCATATGAACCCAAGCACAGACTCCTCAGACTGACCCCAGCCTCTGCCTGGGTAATTCTCCTCTTCTCTTCACCCAACCCAAACCTTTGTGCCTCAAAGCCCAGTCTTCTCCAGGAAGCCCTGAGCTCAAAGCTCTGAAATGCCCAACCCTCCGTGGTGAGCCTCAGTTCCAGAGCTTTGTCTCCTCTTCCCACTGCCAGAGATCCTCCTACTCCACAGCACTGGAGAGCATCAGAACAGGTGTTTCTCTGTCTTTGAGGCTCACCCTGCTTCAGAGAGGTATAAATGAAGCCATAGAAGGGAATGGCTGGTATAGGCTCTCACGGCAAGTGAGGAGCAGGACCTATCCTTGCCCTGAAAGCAGTCATCCCATGACTCCCTGTGCCTCCATGCTGAATGTATGACTCTTACTCCCAGCCCAACCATACCCACAAATTGAGAGTAGCGGTTATGGCAGCCCACCTCCAATCTCCTATCCTCCCTGCCTAGAGCTTCCCCAGGGTGTGACCTTTCCAGAGGTTCCCAGAGGGAGTTTGGGTTATGAGCAAAAGGGAAGGCTCACATTCCACTCAAATCCGGCCACAGCCAAGCCGCTTGCAGCACCAGTCCCTGCCAGGCCCACAAAGTGGCCACTGCCAATGTTGCTGGCAAAGAGAGAGGCCCCAACCTGGGTGACCAGAGGGGACAGTTAGCCAGGCTGCTTCTGCAGGCCCCCTCCCACCTCATGGTTCAGCGTCTCTCACCGGCCACCACATCATGCTTCGTCCTGCCAAGAAGTAGCCACCGACAGTGCCTCTGTTGGTTCTGCACATAGACTGGGGGACAGAAGTAGAGGGACACCTGGGTTTGGGGCACCTCTTTGGACCTCATTAACATCCTCAATACATTCTTTATCCTTGTTTCAGGCTGAAGATTAACCAGCACTCAGCTCCCCCGAATGTTTGCACCCCCACCGCCGCTTCCTCCCATACACCCAGAAACCTAATCCTAGTGTCTGGGTATCCAAGTCTTTTATTTTTTTTCCATAGAGTCTCACTTTGTCACCCTCAGTAGAGTGCCATGGCATCACTGCTCACAGCAACCTCTAGCTCTTGGGCTTAGGTGATTGTCTTTGCCTCAGCCTCTCTAGTAGCTGGGACTACAGGTGCCCGCCACAACACTCGGCTATGTTTTTGTTGCAATTTGGCCAGGGCCGGGTTCTAACCTGCCAAAGTCGGTATATGGGGCCAGCACCCTACCCACTGAGCCACAGGCACCACCCCGAGTATCCAAGTCTTATTGGGGCTGGATTTGCCCTGACTTTCCTGGGGACCTTGGATATGGGCTGGTGGTCAGCCATGATGTGGACATGGGAGCTGAGACCTCAGAATGCTGACTCTAACAAAAATCCATTGACCCCTTCACCTAGAACAATCCAAAGGTGGGAAGACATGGAATGAAGGTTGGCGGGGCCTTCTGGAGGCCCTCAAAAAACCTGCTTGCACCCCACCCAGAGCCCTGCACTTCGCTCTCAAAGATCCAGGCATCCTTCCCCCACCTAGGCAGTCTGAGACTTTTCCTCCAGACCCCAAAAGCCCAGCCGGACCCCCTCAGTTTCTCACCCACAAACCAACACCAATGACCAGCAGGAAATAGGCGGCAATGACTAGGATGTCAGCAGGATTGTCGATTAGGACCCTCTGGTCTCCTGGCTCTGGTGCCAAGCCTGCCTCCGTGTTTTCCTCCATTCTACCCAGGATCTGCCCCTTGAGGGACCAGCCCCTGGACTCCCCCAGGAGAAGGATTAATGGTTACCTCGGGGGCAGTGAGCCGACAAGTCCCCCAGGTCTCATCCCCCCTCCCCAGCTTTGTTTAGCTGAATCAGGTCATATCAAGGCCGAAGGCTGGTCATGGGGAGCTGGGCCCTTTCAAGTTCAGGAGTACTTCTTCCTAGGCCTTAGCCTCCACCCTCTTCCCAGTGTCCCAGGCTCAACCTCTTTCATTCCCTAAAAATGCACACTTTCAGCCTCTACCTAGCTGAGCCAGTCTCCTGATTTCAACTAATCCAGAGGACTCATTTTCTTTTTTTTTTTTTTTTTTTTTTTGATAACGATCCTAAAGCTGTCCCCCTGGGTAGAGTGCCGTGGCATTACAGCTCACAGCAACCTCCAACTCCTGGGCTCAAGCGAGTCTCTTGCCTCCGCCTCCCAAGTACCTGGAACCACAGGCACCCGCCACAACGCCCAGCTATTTTTTGGTTGCAGCCATTGTTGTTGTTTGGCAGGCCCAGGCTGGATTTGAACCCGCCAGCTTAGGTGTATGTGGCTGGTGCCTTAGCCGCTTGAGCCACAGGCGCCGAGCCTGAGAGACTTTTTATAACGAGACAACCTTTATTCCCCGATGTTTCCTCCCCTCATCCTGCTGTCTCTTGTCTCCACCACCCCCAGCAGCTCCAGGGCCCTTTCCGTTCTCTGCTTCAGTCATCTGGGCCTTCACATTTTATGGGACTCCCATGCTTGTGCCCGTAATTGAAATGGTTTTTCTCCTAATTGACATCTGTCTTGGGTCAATTTAATTGTTAGCCCAAGCAATGAACCTACAAGGGTGGAAGGGTCCAGGCAGCACAGCTCACACTTGTAATCCTAGCACTCCGGGGGCGGAGGTGGGTGGATCTCCTGAGCTCAGGAGTTTGAGACCAGCCTGAGCAAGAGTGAGACCCTGTCTCTGCCAAAAATAGGAAAACCAGCCTGGTGTCGTGACAGGTTCCTATAGTCCCAGCTGCTCCAGAGGGGATGGGGTCTGAGGCAAGAGGATTACTTGAGCCCAAGAGTCAGAGGTTGCTGTGAGCTGTGATATCACAGCACTCAACCCAGGGTGACTGAGTGAGACTCTGTCTCAAAAAATAAAATAAAATAAAATAAAATATATATATATGGCGGGGGGGGAGGAAGCCCTTTTTCCCTCCCCAAGAGGAACCATGTACCAAATATAAGACAAAACGCAGGTGTTGTTAATCTCTCCAAACTGCAAGTACCTTTGCCCTGGAAGGAAAAAGAGTTTGGAAGTGAAAGTCAAGAGCCATAGCAGAAACTGAAGAAATAATGGAGTTGTTTGAAGGTTCCCAGGAAATTAACTGTAGGAGGGATTTGGCTGCAGGAAGGTAAACTTCAGCCACGCGGTGGAAGAGCTGGAAGGTTTTGTAGCCGGAACAGCCTCCTCGCCTGATGCACAAGGTAAGTTAGCACAGGGAGATGCCAGGAGGAAACCTCAAAGCCAACTCCCCAAGGAGTTTGGGGTTACAGACTTTAAGGGATTTGGAGAGCGGTGGGCCTGGGTGTGTGTGGGGCCAATCATTACTTGGGGGGATCATTCACTGATTAGTTGGAGAGTGTGGGGCTAAATCGTGGGACCGGGAGAGGCAGAAACCGCTTTGTCCTTCTGAGCTGGATTCTCCATGGGGGCCCTGGAAGTGCCTGGCTGAGCCTTCCCACTGGAATTCAGGATCTGAGGAACACTTTGAGCAATTCTTAAACAAAAGCCTATGAGTCCAGCATCAGAGATTCCATCTCTAAGACAACGGATGCAGAGGGTCACCGTCTGGAACCCGTGACCTTCAGTCACAGGGAAGTGGGGCGGAGATCACTAATTAATGCTTAATTCCAATTCTATTTTTGTCCAAAACCCAGCAGGTTATTCTTATTAACCCTGTGAGGGAGGTTTTGGTCTTGAAGAACTGGAGAAACTTTTTATTTTTAAATCAAATTTATATTATTTTCCATGATTTTATTTTTCCATAAAAATCAATTTCTGATAATTGGATGGAGGGGCGAGGGGGTGGAATGAGAAACACCATTCTCAGAAACGCTCACTGTGAACCAACAATGAACTGAAGTAGAGATTCTGACTCGACAAAGGATCCTCACGCCCAGATGTCCCGCCTTCAAGAAGCATCGTTCAGAGAATGCTCAAGCTCAACGCATAACCTTCCACAGTCTCATGGTTCCATGAGGGGGTGCTTCATAGTACTGGGAGAACCCATAGGAGTGACCCTAACAGGGCCGTGGGCAGGTTCTGCCTCTGGCTTCCCCCTCGGGTAGGGGAGGACTGAGGCACCTGCTCAGAGCCCTGGGCACGGCTGGCAGGCCAGCAAACAGACTTGGCCTTCCTAAGAGGGAGATGACAAACTTCTAAATCAGGACTGTGGGCTGGGCACCGTAGTTCAGCGGTTAGGGCGCTGGCCACGTGCTCTAGGGTTGGTGGGTTCGAACCCGGCCTGGGCCTGCTAAACAAAAAGTAGCCAGTGTTGTGGGGGCCCCTGTCATCCCAGCCTCTAGGGAGGCTGAGGCAAAGGAATCACTTGAGCCCAAGAGTTGAAGGTTGCTATGAGCTGTGACAGCACAGCACTCTACTGAGGGCAACATAGTAAGACTCTGTCTCAATAAAATAAATAAAAATAAATAAATAAATCAGGACTCTGGCTCTGGAATAGCAAGGGTCCTCATGTTCTCCTGATGGCTTTTTTTTTTTTTTTTTAAAAGACAGAGTCTTACTCTGTCACCCTGGGTAGAGTGCTATGGTGGCAGCATAGCTCACAGCAACCTCAAACTTCTGGGTTTAAGCCATCCTCCTGCCTCAGCCTTCCAAGTAGCTGGGACCACAGGCACCTGCCACAATGCCCAGCTCTTTTTTGGTTGTAGTTGTCCTTGTTTAGCAGGCCCGGGCTAGATTCAAACCCACCAGCCCCAGTATACGTGGCCAGTGCCCCGACCACTGAGCTACAGGTGCCGAGCCAAGTTTTTCTATTTTTAGTAGAGACTGGCATCTCACTCTTGCTCAGGCTAGTCTATAATTCCTGGTCTCAGATGACTCACCTGCCTCAACCTCCTAGAGTGTTAGGATTCTGGTGTGAGCCATCATGCCTGGCTCTCCTGATGGCTTTAAGAAGAGAGGAATCTGACCCCCTTCAGGCCTGCCAGTCCCAAAGTGCTCCTACTGTGACCCCCAGGGCACTGACCTGTGGCCCCATCCTGGTATCTGGGATGCCATTAAGTTTACCCTAAACCAGTTGTTCTCAACCTGCTGGTCACCCACAGGAACTGTGGAAGGTTGAGAACCACGCCCTAAAGCAAAACTAGCAGAGTTTTGGCTGGAGATAACAACAGCAAAGCTGCCGCTTTAATGCTCAGGCCGTGCGCTCCCCCCAGCCCACGTGGGCCACCCCCCATCTGCCTCTGATAAGGAGCTTCCTCCCCCCAGGAAGGCCTTATCTGAGACTATGGTTTAGAGGTACTGCCACCTAAGACCAGGTCTGCTGTCTTGGGGAGGGGCAGCTCTGCCCCCTCCTGAGAAAGAGAGGCGTGCTCCAAGCCCTGCCTGGTGGGAGGCCAGAGCTCTGTTGGCCCTTGTGGGCCTCGGTTTCCCCATCAGGCCAGTGAGAAGGTGGCACTGATGATGCTGTGTGGCCCTCCTTCGAGCTTGTCTGGTGGGTACCTGCAGCTGCAGCCACGGTGAGGACAGAGCGGGCTGCCCAGAGCCTGACTGCGGGGCCAGCGGCAGGTCCCAGGTGGTGACAGAACCGGCCACCAGCAAAGATGACAGGGCAGGGCTCACCCACTCTCCACCTGCCCAGTGACAAGGCAGGCTGGGGACGTGCTCCCTGGAGGGGAGGAAAACATCTGAGCAACTGCTGAGTTATGTAGGAAACAATTACTGTTTGTACGGCCTGGCTCCACTTGCAAATATACAGCCTATTAAAGTAATAAAAGAGTTGACTCCTAAGTTTATCTCCTCTGATTCCCAAAGATTTTTATCTCTTAAAAGCACAACTTCTATTCTTTGGCAAGATTTCTCCTTACAGGATGTAGCTGATTGGGGCCAATCTGTTTGTTTTTGTTTTTAAACATTAACCTAGACATAAATGAACAAAACAAAAATATTTTTGGAGAGAAAGTGGCTTTGTCTGACCCTCCTCTTTTTGTGTAGTATATCTAAGCTTCATTGCTTTAAAAAAATGGTGATTAATAATTACCTTCATTGACCTCTGTACCTTCTGGCTTCCTCCACTCCTGGGCACAAGACATGGCCATTCCCAGGGCTCAACTATCCAGGCGCAGGCGGTCAGCTGAGCAGGCGGCTCCTCAGGCTTGCCAAGGTCAAGGAGGGAGGTAAGGCCGGCAGGGTGATGGGAAGGCTGTGTCCTCTCCAGGCCGAGGCCTGGGCAGAGGATTTATTTAGAGAGAACGGCGGAACATGGCCATCTCCTAGTGCAGTCTTGAGTTGGTTTTCCTTAGCAAGTTTTGTTGTTGTGGTAGTTGTCATTGTTGTTTGGCAGGCTAGGGCTGGGTTCGAACCCACCACCACCGATGCATGTGGCTGGCGCCCTAGCCACTGAGCTACAGGAGCCATCTTCCTTAGCAATTTTTAAATTCATCCTTCAATGAAGAGAGTCCCCATGCTATGGATCTGTCACATGTGAGGGGCTTCAATCTCGGGAAGGAATCCTGAGAGAAACCGTCCTTCCTCCGGATCGATTCCCATAAGCATATTTCAGTATTTTAAAGATTTCTTTGTCAGCTGGGCTCTAGTTACTGTTAGTGACTCACACCTGTAATCCCAGCACACTGGGAGGCTGAGGCAGGTGGATCGCTTGAGCTCAGGAGTTTGAAACCAGCTTGAGCAAGAGTGAGACTTCATCTCTACTAAAAATAGAAAAACTAGCCAGGTGTTGTGGTGAGTATCTGAGGTCCCAGCCACTCGGGAGGCTGAGGCAGGAGCCCAGGAGTTTGATGTTGCTGTGAGCTCTGACTCCACAGCACTCTACCCAGGGTGACAGAGTGAGAGTCTGTCTCAAAACAAAACAAAACTTTCTTTATGCTTTTGAAAGAAATGAACCTGGGCCATGTAGATAGAATGACACAGTCACTGCCAAATGGGAGGAGATGGCAGCCCAGGGGCAGGAGCCAGAAGCAATCAGGACTGTCTGGGAAGGAACTGAGCTTTGGAAGGGAAGCTGTGTTCCCTAGGGGGCCTGAACACCATGAATGACTTTTTACTTGGTGGGGGGCTGGGCCAATTGTCCTCAAGGAACTGACACCTGCATTGTCCTTAAAGCCCTGGGCTAATGATTTGCTTCTGGAGCGGCTCCCACAGTCCCTTAGCTGAGAGCCCCTTGCTGAGCAGAGCCCTTTGCTGAGCTGAGAGCCCCTGGCTGAGCCAGCCCCTGGCTGAGCTCAGGTTTCCATCTCTGCCAGCTTTTGCTGAATCAAGACTCCTCCCATGCCCTCCTTGCAGCTTCCTGGAATACGCAGGAGGGGAAGATGGGGGAGACAAGCCTGAGAAAACGGGGTGCAGACGGGAGGTCAGTGCAGAGTAATGAGCCCAAGAGCACAAGTCTCCAGAAGGAGGTAAGGCTGCTCATGTCCAGTGGGTGGCGAGTGGGGAGCAGGCCTCAGGGTCCCTGTCCCTGGTGATGAGGGGAAGGATGTGACCTTTGATTTGTTAAGGTCATTTTCAAATGAGCGACTCTCCGGGCTTCCCTCACTCCTTCTTACCTGTGAGCTCAGCGTATTCTCTCCGAGTCCATTTTTGTTCAGAACAATGGCCTGTCCAGGGACGGTCAGAGACTTTCCCCAGTGGTCGAGCTTAGCTCAGTCTCTGTCCCACGCGTGTCTGAGTACCTGTAGTGATGGGAGACATTGTTTCAGAGGAGTCTAGCTGGGACGGCCAGGCTGACCTAGGCATGGAGCGGATGACAGCTCTGAGCCAGAATGTGGTGAGGACAGGAGGCTGGTCTTAGCCGAGAGGAAGGGGGACCTTCTGGGAGGGAGGCAGGTTTGGAGGCAGAAAGGGGCTTAATACCTCACTCTGTGCCAGTCTCAGATGCAGGAGAGCAGCAGGGCCCAGCATGGCAGGACAGTGGGATTCCGTGCTCATAGGATGGGGAAAGAGGGCCCTGGACTGAGGCCAACCACAGCCTCAGCCCAGAGGGAAGAATGAGGGTGCTGTGGTCTGGGCAGGACCTCCAGAAGCTCCTCATCCCATAGGGGATGGAGGAGGGATGGCACTGAGGCTTGGGGTTCGCTGAGGGGCATGGTGTGGCCTGATTGGGCTGTCCTGGGATCTTGGGTCTCCAGGAGACAGGTGACAGCAGCAGGACCCTCCCTCCCTGCCAGTCTGAGGCCTGATCCCAGCAAGGCCCTTGCAGAGCTGGAGTGGGCCTCTGGCCACACAGGTAGCTTCAGGCTGGATGTCGACCTCATCTGTGTCAGGAGGGAGGCTTCTGGAGGGCCCCAGATGTTGGTGAGTCCAACCACCGGCTCTGGGGAGTAGAGGCCAAGAACTGCATCCTGGCTCTGTGGCTGGAAGGCAGCCGACAGCCTCGGGGCCCTCACCTGTGTGTGCTGAGGCCCCTAGTGGCCAGCTTGCCACCGGGGTCTCTCTCTTCCCCCAGGAATCTAACCAGAAGCATGGCCCCTGTCCAGGCAGCCAGCATTAGAAACTTCTTGCTCTGGAAGTCCAGTCTGGGCAGCTGCTGAGGCCTGGTGTTAGCAGCGGAGGCTTGAGTCAGGCTGTGTGTGTGTTTAACAGTGCTCTCCGCCCTGGATTGGGGTATAATTCACATTCAGTGAAATGTGCAGGCTTCAGTGCTCAGTATGATGAGTTTTGACAAGTGCGCCACCTTGGAAAGCTCCCTGGCGCCCCAACCTGGAATTTCCAACACAGTGCATCAGTCCGTCCGGCCCTGAGCGTCATGGTCGTGGGATCATAGTCCCCACCTGAGCTCTGTTTGTTCTCAGAAAGGGAACATCCTAGAAAAATGGTACCAGGGAAAGTTCATAGTCCCTGAATCTTTCTGTTTCCAGGGGGGCCACCACTGCTCACCCCCCACTTGGCTGTCTGGCCAGGACTCTAAGACTTTTTTTTTTTTTATGGAGATAGAGTCTCACTTTGTCACCCTGGGTAGAGTGCTGTACCACCACAGCTCACAGCAACCTCAAATTCTTGGGCTCAAGTGATTCTCCTGCCTCAGCCTCCTGAGTAGCTGTGACTACAGGTGCCTGCCACAATGCCCAGCTAGTTTTTCTATTTTTAATAGAGATGGGGTCTCACTCTTGCTCAGGCTGGTCTTGAACTCCTGAACTCAAGTGATCCACCTGCCAGGATGCTGAGGTTACAGGCACGAGTCGCGGGGCCCAGCCAGGACTCCCCGTCCTTAACTTCACTCTGCTTTGGTGAACTCTGCTCCTCTCTGTCCAGCTGTGAGGCACGTCCCAGGGCCTTTCTTGTAGGCTGACTTTGCCGAGTCAGCCTTTCTGCTGAGGGGAACAGGGAACCTGAATGGGCTCCCCCCGCCCTCGGCTGTGTGACCAAGGGTGGTACCGAGTGACACGCATACCCAGTTCGTGGGGCTGTCACAAGAATTAGGAAACTTGGCACGTGTGAAGCCCTGGTAACAGTGCTCTGTCATCTCTGTGACAGCACAGGGTGCCAGGGCCTGGGACAGGGGGCTCAGCTGGGGCTGCCCCGGCCACACCCGAAATGGGTGGAGAGGGTGGCATCTGGCCATCTGCGACGGGCCCTGGTGGCAACACTGACCCCCTCCTCCCGCCACCCCGAGGTGGGGCTGGTCAGCGGCATCTGTATCATCGTGGGCACCATCATCGGCTCTGGCATCTTCATCTCCCCCAAGTCTGTGCTGAGCAACACGCAGGCCGTGGGGCCCTGCCTCATCATCTGGGCCGTCTGCGGGGTTCTCGCAACACTGGGTAACAACACTGCCCCCCACCCCCGTCCCGACCCCGGGGTGAAGTTCTTCCTGTTGAACTGGGGAGGGCAAACTGTATGAATAAGGGTCCTGCTGCTGGCGGCTCCCACGTCATGCAAATAATCATCAGTCTGGCTGCAAGTCAATGTCCAGTGGCTGGAACTCAGGGCCTGGCCCACTGAGGGAGGACCACAGCACACCCCTGTGTGCACAGCCCCCAAGGGGAGGAAGGCTCCTGGGGACCAGGGCAGCTCCTCACGAAGGGAATGGGGACCTTCCTGTGTTCCAGGAGCTCTGTGCTATGCAGAGCTTGGCACGATGATCACCAAGTCGGGTGGCGAGTACCCATACCTGATGGAGGCCTACGGCCCCATCCCCGCCTATCTCTTTTCCTGGACCAGCCTGATAGTCCTGAAGCCCACATCCTTCGCCATCATCTGCCTCACCTTTTCTGAGTACGTCTGCACGCCCTTCTACGCCGGCTGCAAGCCCCCTGAAATTATCGTTAAATGCCTGGCTGCCGCCGCCATCCGTGAGTTCCTGAGCCTGAAACCCTGGGGGAGGGGTCAGAAAAAAGGTGGCACAAGTGATACAAGGCCAAAAGGAGGCCTCTGGTCTTGACCCTTCGCTGGGGTCAAGTGAGCTGAGGAATCTGGTGAGAAGCAGGCACTGGCACTGACCTTGCAGTCTCTGCGGGTGCCACCTGCTGAGAAGCCCCTGGCTTGTTGACGCTGCAAGGGGGCCTTTCCTGCCACCAGCTGTCCCCCCACAGGCAGCGCCTTCACTTGGCTCAGGGCCGACCCCTCTCTGCCACCCTCAGCTGGGTATCAAAGGTCCCTTGTTGGGATCTGCCCTCCTAGCATCCGGCTCAGTGTGGTAGTAGACAGGAGACTCTCTCCAGGGTCTGTTGAAAACCACCCCTGTGGGATGTCCCTGTCCCCTCCCCACCCCTGCCCTGCAGTGCTCATCATGACCGTGAACTCTCTGAGCGTGCGGCTGGGGAGCTACGTGCAGAATATCTTCACCGCGGCCAAGCTGGTGATTGTGGCCATCATCGTCATCAGTGGATTCGTCCTCCTGGCCCAAGGTGACTGAGGCAGGATGGAAGGGTGCCGCCCCCCGTGCTCCCCACCTCCTTTGCATCTGGAACAGTCTTGCCCCATCAGCACCTCATGGCGGGAATGTAGCAGGGGGAGTTTTTAGCTTCCAGCTTTTCAGTTTGCTTAGTAACCTGAGGTCACAGCTCACCACCTTGTTCCATAAGGAGATGACCCCAAACTCTGATCAGCTGACACCCGCTATTCACTATCTGACCTAATTACAGGAAATACAAAGAATTTTGAAAATTCTTTTGAGGGCGCAGATGTGTCTGTGGGGGCCATCAGCCTGGCGTTCTACAATGGACTCTGGGCCTATGACGGATGGTAAGGTAGTCCCGGGGGTCCCCAGTCTGGTGGTGGCTTCTTCAGGCTGTTGGAGAAGGCGATTTTTCTCCTTTCTGGAGTTTGGCATGACCCTAAAAAATTCATCTCCACGTTTCCCTTTTGTGAGGCTCCCGACCCTCACCCTTCCATTTCCCTTGAACCCCTTGGACATTGAGACACCAGCCCCTGCCCCTGGGGCGGTGTCCTGTGGGCAGACTGTGATGGCCCTTGTGCAGAATTCTCACCAGGCAGATACAGGCCCAGCCGGACCAGGGCCTCCCACGCTCTTCACAGGGCAGGCATACCTGGCAGACTTCTGTTTGATCCCTGGAATTAGCAGGTTCAGTTGGCGGGACTCTATTTAATTGGCCACCCTGATGCTGGCTTTCTTCCTCTATAATCATAGGTTTCATTATCTTTTTAGACAAAGATTCTGGGTTTTTTTTTTTTGCAGTTTTTGGCTGAGGCTGGGTTTGAACCTGCCCTTCTTGTATATGCAGCCAGCACCCTACTCCTTTGAGCCACAGGTGCTGCCCCAAAGATTCTATTTTTTAAAGCACCTTGGGGACTCACTTTTCCCAGTTATTCTTAAAAATGCATGTGCTTCTCCTAGAGGGTAATGAAAGATCTGACCAAAGAACAGATGTGTGAAGTTCGGGCTTTCCTAGAAAAACAAAAAATTTTTTTTTATTGTTTGGGATTTGTTGAGGGTACAAAGAATTAAGTTAGGCTTGGAGCCGGTAGTACAGTGGTTATGGCACCAGCCACATACACCAAGGTAGGTGGATTCCAGCCTGGCCTGCGCCAGCTAAACAACAGTGACAACTCCAGCGAAAAATAGCCGGGTGTTGTGGCAGGTGCCTGTAGTCCCAGCTACTTGGGAAGCTGAGGCAAGAGAATCATGTAAGCCCAAGAGTTGGAGGTTGCTGTGAGCTGTGACAGTACATCACTCTACTGAGAGTAACATGGTGAGACTGTCTCAAAAAAAAAATAGCTGAGCATTGTTGTGGCCACCTGTAATCCCAGCTATATGGGAGGCTGAGCCAAGAGAAGTGCTTAAGCCTAAGAGTTAGAGGTTGCTGTGAGCTGTGACTCCACAGCACTCTACCAAGGGTGACATAGTGAGACTCTGTCTCAAAAAAAATAAATAAATAAAAAAGGTTACACTGATTGCATTTATTAGATAAACTCCCTCTTCTAATTGTGTCCCACCCCCAAGAAGTGTGCCATATATTGTATCTTTCTCTCTCCTCCCCTCCTAGAAAAAAAAATTTTTTTTTTGAGACAGAGTCTTACTATGTCACCCTTGGTAGAGTGCTGTAGCATCACAGCTCACAGCAGTCTCAAATTCTTAGGCTTAAGCTGTTCTGTTGCCTCAGCTTCCCAAGTAGCTGGGACTACAACTGCCTACCACAATGCCCGGCTATTTTTCTGTTGCACTTGTCATTGCTGATTTTAGCTGGCCCGGCTGAGTTTGAACCCTTCAGCCTTGGTGTATGTGGCTGGCGCCATCACCACTGTGTTATAGCCGCTGAGACTGTCCTAGAAAATCTTTACCCTGAAATTCCTGCAGAATTTTCCCTATGGTGGAAAATCTTGAACATGATTAAATGTTTCACAATCTTTTTTTTTTTTTTTTTGGAGACAGAGCCTTAAGCTGTCCCCCTGGGTAGAGTGCGGTGGCATCACAGCTCATAGCAACTTCCAACTCCTGGGCTCAAGCGAGTCTCCTGCCTCAGCCTCCCAAATAGCTGGGACCACAGGTGCCCGCCACAACATCTGGCTATTTTTTGGTTGCAGCCATCATTGTTGTTTGGCGGGCCTGGGCTGGATTCCAACCCGCCACCTTAGGTGTATGTGGCTGGCACCTTAGTCACTTGAGCCACAGGCACAGAGCCCATGTTTCACAATCTTAAAGTCAAGGTGTGACACTCATGTTAACTTTTCTATTTCCAGGAATCAACTTAATTATATCACAGAAGAACTCAGAAACCCTTATAGGTAAGAAAGCTGAGCCGGGATGGGGACAGGGGACAGGGGTCAGGCGGAGCTGCTGCTTCCCGCAGTCAGTCCAACCTCTTCCACACAGCAGACCTGGGCAGTTCTGTTCTGTTTCTGGCAGTGGCAGGTTGCTGGAGGGAGGGAAGACCTCTCGCTTCCTTTACCTCGGCTCCCTTTGCTTCATTTTCCCACCCTGCAGTCTTGGAGAGGGGAACTCTCATTGGAGAATGTCCCACGTCCCTGCTGGGACTCTGCTATAGCACAAATCCCCTTCCTGGGCAGACCTTGGGAGGGAAGCAGCTCCCTACCACAGGAGCAGGAGCAGGGCTGGCCGGGGAGGGCAGGAGGAGAGGACTGGACAAGACAAGCTCCCAGTCTCTGGAGGGATGCCCCGGTCTGCGCCTGGGGTCCACGTCACGGCTCCCCCCAGAAACCTGCCCCTGGCGATCGTCATTGGGATCCCTCTGGTGACCGTGTGCTACATCCTCATGAACGTGTCCTACTTCACTGTGATGACGGCCACCGAGCTCCTGCAGTCCCAGGCTGTGGCTGTGGTGAGTGCCCAGGCAGATGGCAGGGTGGGGATGGGGCCAGGCCAGGGGTTCAAGCCAAGTGCAGGTGCCCATACAGGCTAGGAGGGCAGTCGTCATCTAGAAGCCTGGGAGAGGGGACAGAAGAGGGCAGGCCCAAGCCCCACCTGAGGTGACAGGCTGGAATTCGGTCACACTTTAGTGGGCTAAGGGCCCCGTGGGCACTGCTGCACAGCACTGAACAGAGCTGGAGGGCAGGGCTGGGCTTTTGTTTTTTGAAACAGAGTCTCACTCTGTCCTCCTGGGTAGAGTGCTGTGGTGTCACAGCTCACAGCAACCTTAAACTCTTGGGCTCAAGTGATCCAATCCTCCTGCCTCAGTCTCCTAAGTAGCTTGGACTACAGGCATCTGCCACAACACCTGGCTAGTTTTTCTATTTTTGGTAGACAGGAGTGTCATCTTGTTCAGGCTGGGCTCCAACTCCTGAACCCAGGCAATCAACCCACCTCAGCCTCCCAGAGTGCTGGGAGGACAGGCTGAGCCTCGCCCAGGATTAGGGTTTTTTTTTGAGACAGAGCCTCAAGCTGTCCCCCTGGGTAGAGTGCCATTGCATTACAGCTCACAGCAACCTCCAACTCCTGGGCTCAAGCGAGTCTCCTGCCTCCGCCTCCCAAGTAGCTGGGACCACAGGCGCCCGCCACAACGCCCAGCTATTTTTTGGTTGCAGCTGTCATTGTTGTTTGGCGGGTCCAGACTGGGGATTCGAACCCTCCACCTTAGGTGTATGTGGCTGGCGCCTTAGCCGGTTGAGCTATAGGCGCCGAGCCAAGGAATTCTTTTTTAAACATACAGTCTACCATAGGCTTGTATGTTATTTGATGTTTATCCCATTAGCATTTGAGCATTATTCTCATGTTAAAAGCCCCTGGAACCTCCCCTAATTAGTTACAATTGAGATAAACCCTCTTTTCTGCCATCCAGATAACTGGTTATTGGTCCTAACCAAAGTTCAGGAAGAAGATGACCATAACTCACAGTCAAAGCTTCAAGACTTACTATGATGGCACTGGTACCCTGTCCCAAGAAGCCACTGCCTAGCCATTACACTCAGGCTGCCTTATCTAAGAAGCAATGTCAAAAAGAGGGAGACATTTGGAGAGATAGATGAGCAGTCAGAAAAGGAGTCTCAATCCATAGAGTCCTCAGCACCAGGCATCACAGATGATTTCTAAATTGTATCCATGTGAGCACACCAGGTGCAAGACATCATCAGCCTTGCTTCTACAGGCAGCAGCATCTCAGGAACTGCAGGTCTCAAGGCTTATGCGAAAGGAGTCCTCCTATAGAGTTCTTTGTGGCACTATTGATGCATGAAGTTGGTTTGAGGGCAAGACAGGTGAACTATGTAGACTGCAAAACTAAACTGCAAGTTCTGGGTAGTTCAGCAGCCACGAGCACTGCCAACAGGCCATTATGGGGGCTGGCTGATTTAGGCATCATTGTATTCCATAAGGGCCCACCCACCATGAGTGTTACGCTATTTAAAACATTTCTGCCGACACTTCCTTTGTTTTAATACTATCATGTGCCACCAGCAATCTCACCATACTTATCAAAAATAGCAAGACCGTTAATTTATTTAACTTTTCACCACAAGCCACAGTTTCTTCTCTCTGGAAGTTTTCTAACACTACAGTTGGAGTGAGATGATTAGAATCATCTGGGGATCCTAAAGCTCTGGCCATTCCTCTTGTTAATTAAATCTGAGTCTTTGGGAAGGAGACACAGGCATTAGGATTTGTATTTAAGCCTCCCAGGGGGTTCTAATGTGAATCAACAGAACCAGAGTCATAGCTTAAGGGTGGTGTGGATGGAATGGGGAGTGAACAGACCTAAAAACGACCAAGTGCTGACTCAAGCAGGTGTCTCTTGGGCTTAAGTGATTCTCTTGCCTCAGCTTCCCAAGAAGGCTACAGGCACCCACTACAATGCCTGGCTATTTTTTTGTTGCAGTTGCCACTGCTGTTTAGCTGGCTGAACCCACCACCCTCGGTACATGGGGCCAGTGCCCTACCCACTGAGCCACAGGCGCTGCCTGAACCCTGATCTTTTTTAACCTTCACAAATGCATATGTTCATATTCTCCGTCTCAGCCACAAGTTGCTAATGATGATGGTGATATTATTATAACTAGCAATAAAAGCTAACATTTATTAAGTGCCTACTGTGGCCAGGTACTATGCTAAGTACTATACATTTAATCATCTCATACACAGAAATAAATGCTATTAACATTTTTTTACTTTGCATGTGATTTAAAGAGGTTAAACAAGTGGCCCAAAGTTACACAGCTAGTAGAGGTAGTGCTTTAAGCCAGGGATTTGAAATTCCTTTGGCATGCATGATTAATTAGGTAGGCAAGGCAGCATCCTGCTTTTTAATTCAATTTGATTATTAGTCCATTTCAGCTTCACCGGAACTAACCCAAATGGTAGGCCTGTGGTATTTTGTATAAAACATTTGCTGAATGAGACATTTTCTTGCCTTCTCAGCCTAGTACAGAAAACTAGTGTGGTAATAAGGAAATGTATGGGTAGATATCCATAGTATTGTCAGAACACAAATAAGGGGGCAATTAATTCCGGTTAGGTGAAGAAGATGGTGTCAGAGGAGGCTAACAAACACAAGAGGATTTTTTTGGAAAGTTTTAAAGACTGAACAAGAGCCTGCCCATCAGAAGAGAAGAAAGCATGCCAAGTGGAGGGAACAGAGGACCAAACACACAGGAGTGAAAACATGAGGCATTCTGCAGAAATGATCAGCGGCTCTCCCAAAATTACGCATATTGGAATTGCTTGGAGCCCTGTTAAATCACAGATCACTGGGCCCAAGCCCCAGGCCTTTGGCTTTAACAGGGCTGTGTGGGCCTGGGCATTCACATAGCTAAGGAATTCTCAGGTGTTGCTGATGCTCCTTGCCCAGGGAAGCACACATTGTTGAGAGCCCCTAGTCTATGGAACAGTGTCATCTGGCGCCCCCACAGCTTGTGTGTATAGGGGAGCCGCCCCCCACAGCTTGTGTGGATAGGGGAGCATCCCATAGTCTGCGGGACTCACACCAGAAGCAAGGTCCTGAAAGACACCAGGAGCTCCTCTTTTCCTGCAGGGAGTAGTGGTTAAAGTTTACTGTTGGCTTTGGGAGTGATTCTTACCAAAGCTGTAAAACTTGCGAGAAGAAACAGAGAAATCACAGCTCAGGCCTGCAGCAAGGGGACCAGGATTATATTGCCTCTCTGCCCCATCAGTGTCCCTGTTCACGGGCTGAGCTGCCATACACTAGCTCTTTGTTGTACCAGTGTTTGTGACATTTTTCTCAGTGAAGATGGTGTTTTTCATAGTCCTTCCTCCAGTTTGGGGCCTGTGTCTGCCAACCACAGGTGAGCTCTCATGTTAATCACCAAGATGGTGTACTGAACACCAAGACCAGATGGTGAGCAATGAGGTGACCCACTGGAAAAGCCCCTTATGCAGGGAAAGGGAACAGTATGGCACTGCCAGGCTAAGTGGGAGGGGACTGAGATGGATGACAACTTCATGAAGTTCTTTCTCTTCTCCCACTTCTAATTCAATTTTCACACTTTGCTTCTCTTATTTTCCAGAATGGAAAAACTTGGGGTGTATCTGCCACTGTCCCAGCCCTCTACATGGGCTGAGCAGCTCAGAAGGGTCAGCCTACAATAGAAGGATCTCTTTCTCTCTCTCTCAACATCCCACCCACCTACTCCAGACACCAGCCAGATCTGGAGGTCATGCTTGTCCAATAATTGAGGAGTATGAGGCATCTAGGGCCAGCCCTCCCTATCTTCGCTTGCTGGCTTTCCCAGCTGCGGCCAGCAGCTGTGTGTGTCACATTCCTGGCAGGCGCGCTGTGAAACGCCACCATTACTGCCGGGGATGACAGGGAAGGGTGAGAGTCGCCTACCAGGGACAGGGAAAAGAAACAAAACCAGCAAATTTGGATTCTGTGTTTCATCTCTATTTTCAATTGCAATGCAGTTCCCCATGACTCCATAGCAGTCTTCTGGAAAACTTCTAGAAGCTTGGTAGTCCACTGAGTTACCTGGCTAATATGGTCCTAGAGACATTCGGTTTTCATTTTCCTGCTGTCAACCAGGAAAGTGGAGACAGAGAATGATCATCTAACAGATAAATAGGTCCTGACACTGGCGAGCCTGGTGCTGTGGGCTGCCCTACAGGCCGGTGCCCCATCTCTCTGGGGGGTGGGATGTTGATGAGCACTGAGGAGACTCTGGCTTCCTCTCTGAAATGGAGTATTTTTGTCTATCATCTTTCACAAGAACCTAATTAGGGGAGATTGCCTGAACAGAGGAGGCTGATTAAATTCACAGATTTATTGCAAGACCACTTTGGGAGTTGTGGAAAATGAGTTTCACTGCTCAGCTATCTTCCTTCAAAAAAAAAACAACCAAGCTGTGAGTCTGCACCTTGAATTATCCACCTATACCAGATCATAAAATCCCCGTAAGCCTGCATGCAGTTTACTCCTCTCAAGAGAGGCTCAGAGGCTTCTTCCAGGCTCACAGCACCTCCCCAAGGGCTAGGAGATGGGGCTCCACATTCATAGGGCACAGGGGAAGGTTCTTTTCAGTAAAGGAAACTGGTCAGAGGGCTGCTACCTGTGTTGACTAAAGAAAAAAGTCTAGCCTGCAGGGGTTCCCATCCTGATTATTTGAGTACTGTTTTGCTTATCTGTGGGGTCTGATATCCTGAAAAGTATGCACAGACCTTTTCTTTTGCTCATTAGCTTTGTTAGTGTTTGTGTATTTAATGTGTGGGAGAAGGCAACTCTTCTTCCAATGTGTGGCAGAAAGAAAGAAGGTGCGACACCCCTATTAAGTCTAACTGAAGACTACAGGCCAAGGCCTATACCCGGGGTGCTGTTTTCATTCTTAAGAGGGCAGTGTTTCAGCTCATAGTTTATACACAGATGGTGAAGATTCAGTACATGGAAAATCACATCCAAGTACGGGTGTGAGCATTCATCTGTTTATAGATTACAGAGGCATAATCACTAACCTGGTCTGATGTTATCTTCCTCATAAGAAAAGGTAAGGGCTAGGGTCCTTTATCTTTTAAGAAAGAGAATGACTCAGGCAAGAGACCTGGGGGGTTGTGTGCTCTGTTCCTTTGTCTTCAAAGCATTATCCAGAGAGCTGCACGTCCTTGTGGAGACCTGGGCTTTGTGAAACTGTCCTGGCAAGCAGAAATGCACAGACAAGGCTTCTAACATCTGCTATTTTGTCCCACACCTGGACAAAAAAGACTTTTTTGTTCAAAAAAAGACTTTTCTTTGCAAAGTTTGCAACCACTGCTGGCAGAGAGTTCTTGTTGTAGCTGAGTCCCAGAAAAGCTGCTGCAGGTGGGAATGATTGTAAATATAGGTTATCCATAAAGTTGTGTGCAAATATCTGATTCTCTATGGCAGGCGTCCTCAAACTACGGCCCGCCTAGGGGCCCAGCCTGCCGAGTGTTTTTGCCACCACTGCCTGTCCTGCTTAACAGCCGACTCATCCTGGGGCCTGCAGTCCGGCCCTCCAACAGTCTGAGAGACAGTGAAGTGGCCCCCTGTTTAAAAAGTTTGAGGACACCTGCTCTACGGAAATGAGCACATCATTGATGATGCATTCCTGCCCCGTAACCCAACACCCAACATATTCTAAGAGCCACAAATACCACTTTAAAACTTCTCATTTTCTGATGAAGATATTTAAGATAGCCACTCTCCCCCAAAGTCTTAGATTTTTTTTTATTAAATGATAGCTGTATACATTAATGCAAGTCTTAAGATTTTTTTTTTTTATTTAAGGCAGTATTTCCCAAACTGCTCTCGGCAGAGCCATCACCTCACAGGATGCTCTGGAGACAGAAAGGTTTTATGGTGGTAAAATTTAGACAGTGCTGCATACTATGTGCTCCTTGAATCAAGATCTTTATTATTTATAACATATTAAAGATGAGAGCTAATTTAATGAAAATCTGCCAGAATCAAGTGCTAAGTACTTTCATGTACATGGTGCCCATAAAGTTTGTGTGCAATTTAAAATAGTTGTCTATTAAAAAGCCAACTTTTTGACTATTTTAAATTGCACACAAACTTTATAGACACTCACATTTATCTCATTAAACCTTCAAAAATAATACCCTGAAATAGACATTAATTTGTCCTATTTTACACATGTAGAAATTAAACCCACATGTGGTTGAGTTGTCCAGTTAAAGCTAAAAAGGGAAAAGATGGAATCAGGTTTAAAATCTATTCATTCCAAGTCTATGCTCATAACTACTAGGCTTTATCACCTTCACATTAACTAGACAGATACCTTCTCACACTGCCATTAAAGCAGTCGTTCTCAACCTTTCTACTGCCGCGACCATAAAATTATTGGGGGTCACTACAACATGAGGAACTGTATTAAAGGGTCACGGCAGTAGGAAGGTTGAGAACCACTGTGTTAATGTATCTTTTTTGATATTGCTTTTTTACGGGATTGAGTCTGTTCCTTACTGTAGCAGTTGGTCATCTTTTTTCATATCTTTTAATTTTTTTTTTTTTTTGTCATCGCACAGACCAGCCTGGTATCATTTTACGCAGTAAGCTCCCCTAAAACCAAGCTGCTCTGTTCCCTTTTCATCTGGCCTTCCTATAACGGCTGCAAGCACACGGTAGTGGATTTTCCTCTGTATCTCTGACAGTTTGTGGATAAACAAAGATATAAGGGAGACAGGATGTGACTGAGTTTATTTACCCTGCCTTTGGCAAAAGCGGCTTTGTGCACAAAATTAAATTCATAAAAAGTAAAAGTAGGATTAAAAATGTGCCAAGGGTATATAGTTAGCTCTTGTGGGGCATGGATTTATTGCACCATTGAGATCTTAGCGATTAGAGCCAAGCTGTTTTATTTGAGGTGAGAAGGGAGTAAGGAGAGGAAGGGAGGATGATATTGTATCTTCTAATGTCATCCTAATGAAATTGTTCATTAAACTTGAGAATTGTGCTATCCACTGATGACCTAATCAAAGCATATATGCATATTTCTCAGGACATGGGCCCTTTTTTTTTTTTTTTTTTGAGACACAGCCTCAAGCTGTCCCCCTGGGTAGAGTACATTACAGCTTTGGCATTACAGCTCACAGCAACCTCCAACTCCTGGGCTCAAGCGAGTCTCTTGCCTCCGCCTCCCAAGTAGCTGGGACTTACAGGTGCCCGCCACAACGCCTGGCTATTTTTTGGTTGCAGCCGTCATTGTTGCTTGGCGG
>CAUYTI010023004.1:0-14046 GCA_963575145.1 Galago senegalensis | reverse complement strand
TGTTTCCCAAAAATAAGACACTGTCTTATATTTATTTTTTCTCAAGAAGACACAGTAGGGCTTATTTTCAGAGGATGTCTTATTTTTATTAAGTATAATACAACAATCTACATTTATTCAAATACAGTTAAGTCATCTTCTTCTGGAACCTGACAGGGGAAGCCGACCTTGTTGGTGGGGCTGGTGCTAGTGATGCTTGAACTTCTTTCCCCCAGCTGTTCACATGTGCACAATAGGATGCCTGCCATGGGTTACCACCCGTGCACCTGTGCAAGTGCCAATGGCTTGGAGAAAGGAGCTGTGGCAGATAAAAGGTATTCCAGTCTTCCTTACTGCTCTGCGCTGGGATGCATGGTGTGGTTATGCAGCATATGCAGCATATACGCTGCATAGACACACCCATCACTAGGTCTCATTATCAGGGTAGGGCTTATATTTAACAAATGCATAGAAATCCTGCAAGGGCTTATTTTCTGGGTACATCTTATTTTGGGGGAAACATGGTATTTGATGACTCTACTACACAGTTTTAGCATATATTAGGAGATACAGACTAGCTGTGGGTTGGGAAGTAGCCATAGGGTGGTAACAGGATGGGTTGCTGCAGGGCCTGTGGGGATGAGGTAGGAACTGATGAATGCCTTCAGTGTGGCCAGGCACATTGGATCCTGTGGTACAGAAACTACATTTGAAGACTACCTTTGAGTCACCTTATCTGTTTTTCTGCTTTCTGAAAACCCTTTTCTAAGGTTATTCTGGTTTTTAAGTTCTCCATTCATATTAGTTTCCTAGGACTGTAACAACTAACAACAAACGTGGAGTCTTCTCCAAGTGAAATTCATTCTCTCGCAGTTCTGGAGGCCAGAATTCTGAAATCAAGATGTTGGCAGAACTGTGCTCCCTGCAAAGGCTCTATGGAGGAGGCTTTCTTTGCATATTTCAGCTTCTGGTGGCTCCAGGCACTCCTTGGGCTGGTGCCAGTATAATTCCTATCTATACTTCCACCTTCCCATGGCTGGCTCCTCTTCTCTCTGTGTCTTTTCTCTGTACATCTCTTACAAGGACAGCTGTCACTGGATTTAGGACCCACTGAATAATCCAGGATGACCTTATCTCAAGATTCTTAATTACCTGCACAAAGGCCTTTTTTCCAAATGAGGTCACATTCAAAGATTCTGATGATTAGTGTGCAGATGTATCTTTGGGGGAACCCACTACATCGGAAAAAAGAGGATTTATAATCTTTCTGTTACCATTATTTATTACTCTTAAAAAATGAATTAGATTAGTATTTCCCTTCTTTAAAGATTATATTACTATAGTAAGATCACTTAACACGAGATCTATTCTTTTAACAAGATTTCCAGGGTACAACACAGTATTGTTAATTACAGGGAGAATGTTGCCCAGCGTATCTGTAGACCTTAAAAAATGAATATTTCTTTTTGAGCAATTGTACTGTCTTCAGAATCTATGCATATCTTTTACACCTAATTGTTGATCTAACATGTGGTACAATGTCTCTATTTCATCTATTAGCTTTCGTACCTGGTAGTGAAGACTTTAAAAAACTTTTAGTATTTTAAACTTAGAACAAAGCTTCTATGATTCTCATTAGTCATTCTGCTCTGTGCGACATGTCTGAATCAACCTGCTGCTCCTTACCTTGAATCACATGACTTAGAGTCGCTCATGGGAGAAGCAACATGATTGATCACAGGGTGAATGCTGGTGCCTTACAGCGTGTGATCTTGTAATGGCAGCAGCAGATCGACACTCCTTGAAAACTACAAATGAAGGGTTGAATCCAGTTTCAGATAGTACATGTAGATTCCACTTTGCCAAAACTCAACTGAAATATACCATTTTAGGTCTAGACATTATCTTAAGAGATAGGATTCTTGCTATTGGTGAAAATAAAGATTTTAGTAATTCCGGGAACTTGGTAGTTGGAGTACCTGTTAGAACAGCTTAGTACTTTTTTAGGCTTGACAATAGAGACAAATTTTGGATTGTGAAACCATACCAGATTCCTTAGTTTAATTGATCTGAGGTTTAAGTTTGAAATTACTATTTATTTTATCAGTTCGTGGTATCTTTTTTTTTGGCCGGGGCTGAGTTTGAACCCTCCACCTCCGGCACATGGTGCTGGTGCCCTACTCCTTTGAGCCACAGGCGCCACCCTCAGTTCATGGTATCTTAATTCACATGGTCTGCTCTCCATGTTTGTGGCCAAACATCTCTCGGGTAAGATTTTTCATTTCAAGTGCTTGCATGAGAGTGTGGGTATCTGCTGACCAGCCTTCACAGAAGGCTCATGTGTCCATGGCTCTGGAGGTGAACCGCTCTTCCCTTCCAGCTCTCTAATGTTAGCTGGGATATTTGTCTTGGTGGGAGCCTGCCTGATAAAAGCCTGCCTTTCCCAATTGGTGATGGCTCACGCCTGTAATTCTAGCACTCTGGGAGGCTGAAACAGGGGGATCACTTGAGCTCAGGAGTTCAAGACCAGCCTGAGCAATAGTGAGACCCTGTCTCTACTAAAAATAGAAAAACTGAGCCAAGAACTTGAGGTTGCTGTGAGCTATAATGCTATGGCACTCTAATCAGGGTGCCAGAGTGAGACGCTGTCTTAATAAAAGAAAAAAAGACTGCTTTATATCATTTGACTTTTTGTTTGTCTTTAAAATGGCAATACCTTTCTTTTTTGGTCCCGAGAAGGATTCCTGACAGGATACTTAAAATTTTTCAACAAGTTCTTCTTTTTAGGCTCTTGCAGCCTTGGAAATAAATATTGCTCATCTTCAATTTTGTCAGGTATAGCTTCTTAGGCGTATCTAAAGAAAATATAGAATACCCCACTGGCGAAAACAAATAAACATTTGGATGGTGCTTCTACATGAAAGATTCCTGGAACATTTTTTAAAAGATAAATGTTTAACACATCTTGTAGAAAACTTTAAGTATAATGTGCAACATTACTTTTATAAAGGAACAAATAAATAGAGACTCCTCAAGGGCCCTACAAAATGATTTTTTGTATAGGCCAAATAAAGCCGTACATACATATAAGGTGTCACAAAAATTACCATACAGAGGAGAAATGGAAAATTGTAGCAAACTTTACCTTTATGTAGAAAATATTCATTACAAAAACTTACAACATATTTACAAACTATTCTCTATGTATTGGTCACCTTTCCCATGCACATGGAATGTCTTCTCTTCCCCTTATGGTGAACACTCTCCAAGATATCTGCACTCCTAGACATAGTTATTTCTTTTGGGACACCTGTGATAAGCCAGATTTTTCCAAAAGATACTCTAAATTTCACAAGAAACTGTACAGTTCTTTCATGACGTTTAATGGAGTAAGAGAATCTATGGACAGGTCTCTTACACAGATTATTCTATTACACAGATTATTAATTTCTAGACACATTTCAATTGTATAAACTAAGGGGGTACATTATTTAAAGTGCAGAAATTTATGTACAAGTGACAGTTTTCCACGACATTGCCCTGTTTCCTGGGTTATGTAAATCAGTTTTGTTTCTGCCCTCAGCTAAAGCTATATCAAATTGGTTGTCAAGGTCAAGATAAATTCATTTGGTCTGTTAAATTCATTTTTTCCCTTCTGTAGTTTCTCAAGATAAATAAATTCGGTCTGTTAAATTCATTTTTTCCCTTTTGTAGTTTCTCTGCCACTACCCTCATCTAAATTTTCATGACTTCATTCCTAGATTACCACAACTGACTTTTAAAAAGAACACTGGCTTTTTATTATGGAAACATTCAAACATTCTAATCTACACACAGACATAGGAAGAATAGTCTACGAAACCATAAGTACCCATTATAAAGCTTCATCAGTTATAAACATTTCAACATTCTTTCTTTCTTCTTTGCCTCCTATATTTTTTCTAGAAAAAATTATAGCCTTTTACAAGCATTCTTTACAAGAATGTCAGTATATATCTCTAACAGATATATACTATCTTTAGATAATAACAGATATGAATGTCTCTCTTTAATAACAGATACGTAATATCTGTGTAGATAAGTAATTCATGTTCCTATAACTTTCTAATTATTCTCTCTCTTATCCTCTTGTTTTTCTCTCCAACCCCCAAATTCTGACCATTTGGCATACTCTTAAGGAAACCCGAAAAGGTTTTTCAAAGGCTCAGTGTTGCCCATCGAATCAAATGCAAGCACTTGTCCTGGTTTACAAAACTGTCTTGACCTTAGCTTGTCCCTGTTGGTCTAATTGTATCTCCCAATGCTCTCAACCAGCTATCAGGTGGTCTCCTCCCTGCTTCAGCTGATGCCCTGATTATCCCTGTCTCTTCTCCTGGCCCTGCCTCCACAAATTCTATTCATCCTAGAAAGACCTAGTGGGGTGCCATGTCCACTGTGAAACCTTTTCTAGCTCATTCTGACCTCTCTGTTCCCTGAACACCTGGGATGGATGGATGGATAGATGGATGGATGGATTTACTTATTTGTTTATTTGTGACAGAGTCTCACTCAGTTGTCCTGGGAAGAGTGTTGTAGCAGCAACCGCAAGCCCTTGGGCTTAAGAGATCCTCTTGCCTCAGCCTCCCAAGCAGCTGGGACTACAGGCCCTGCCACAAAGCCCATCACATTTTCCTATTTTTAGTAGAGATGGGGGGGGGTGTCTTGGTTTTGCCCAGGCTGGTCTTGAACTTGTGAGCTCAGGCAATCTACCTACTTTGGCCTCCCAGAATGCTAGGCATCAGCCACTGTGCCTGACCAACACCTGGGATTTAAACACAGTTCTTCTAACTTCAGTGCTGATACTTTCTGTTATATTCCAGTCTTAATTATTGCAACCTGGAAAGCAAGCTCCGTATCACTAACTAGCAGGATTTTCTTTTTAAATACAACTTTAAAATGTCTGGATGAGGACAAAAGTAAATGGTTGGTGTTGGACTGAATCTAGCATACAAACAGTAGACAGAATTCTAAGATGGCCCCATGACTTCTGGCTCTGATGCAACTCCTATGATTATGTTAGGTTGTGTTGCAAAAGTGATTTTGCAGATGTAGATAAAGTTTCTAATCAGTTACCTTATGATGGAGAAACTATTCAGGTGGGCCTGATCTAATTACATGGACCCTTTAAAAGCAGAGTATGTTCTCTGGCTGCAGGCTGGGAGAGGAAGTCAGAGCAATTCCAAGCCCGAGGAGGCCTCATCCACGATTACTGGCTTTGAGGATGGAGCAAGCAGGCCATGAGCCAAGGAATGCAGGTAGTTTCTAGACATCCAGAAAGGAAATGGGACCTCAGTTCTACATCCACAGGAACTGAATTCTGCCAAAAAGCTGAATAAGCTTGGAAGTAGACTCTTCCTAGAGCCTCTAGATCAGAGCCTAGCCCAGCCCAGCTAACAACCTGAATTTGGTTTTGTGAAATTCCATGCAGAGACTTCAGCCAACCCCATTCAGGCTTCTGAACTGCCAAACTGTGAGATAACACATGAGTGGTGTTTAAGCTGTTAAATTTGGGTATAATTTGTTATACAGCAATAGAGAATAAATACAATAAGAAACATAGGATTTGACCTTGTAGTGCAATTTTACTCATTTCCTGTTATTTTTATTAAGGATCCAAATTAGCAAGGGAGGTTTTCTGATAGATGGTCATCACGCAGGCCTTAGTTTGTGATATTTCACTTTCTGCCATCAGTTTCCCACTTGAAATAGGAAAATTTCAAGAAAAAGAAAGTGTACCTTTCCTACTGCTGGTGTTTTCAAAAGAGTCTTTAAGGTGTCCAAGGGCCTGGTGTGGTGGCTTACTCCTTTAATCCTAGCACGCTGGGAGGCTGAGGCGGGTGGATTGCTTGAGCTCATAGGCTGGAGACCAGCCTGAACAAGAGCGAGACCTCCTCGCTAAAAGTAGCCAGGTGTTGTGGTGGGCGCCAGTAGTTCCAGCTACTTGGGAGGCTGAGGCAAGAGAATTGCTTAAGCCCAAGAGTTTGAGGTTGCTGTGAGCTGTGATGCCATGATACTCTACTGAGGATGATGAAGTGAGACTCTTATCATCCCCCCTTCCTCCCCCAAAAGGTGCCCAAGTGGGGAAAGGTGATTAGGACAGGATATCTGACCAGCAGTGACTCCCTATGTAGTCGACTCTGGCTAGGGCAGATTTGTAAGGGAATGGACTTCTAATCTCTTCAGAAGTCAAAATTTCAGGTGGTACAAATTGTTTATTAAAGAAATACAGATACTCATTTCAAGATGTGGTCAACAAGTGATTACTGAGAGAAGAACTGAGGTTAGTTTCTTTGCAACCTAGAATCAGTGATGATGGGCAGGGGCCTTATTAGTTTAATAGGCATCTATATCTCCACATATAGGTAAACAAATGAATGAGCAGACATCCATTTAGGGTGGCTGTGTGTGATTCGCAAAGAACTTGTTCCTGGCTTGGCGCCTGTAGCTCAAGTGGCTTAGGCGCTAGTCACATACACCAGAGCTGGTGGGTTCAAATCTAGCTCGGGCCTGCCAAACAACAACTGCAACCAAAAATTAGCCAGGTGTTGTGGCAGGCACCTGTAGTCCCAGCTACTTGGGAGGCTGAGGCAAGAGAATTGCTTAAGCCCAGGAGTTTGAGTTTACTGTGAGCTGTGATGCCACAACACTCTATCCAGGGCAATAGCTTGAGGCTCTGTCTCAAAAAAAAAAAAAAAGCAAAAAACTTGTTCCTTATAAAATTTATTGCCAAATGACTCATTACAGAATGATGATGAAGATAAGGCTTCTAATTTAGAGGATTATGGAAAGGTCCTTTAGAAATCAGCCTTATGAAGTATAATTTAGATACAATAAAATGCATGAACTTTAAGTGTACAGTTCGATAAACGTATACACCCATGTAACAACCACCCAATCAAGATATAGGACATTTTCATTATCCTAGAAAATTTCCTCATGCCCCTTCGCTGTCAATCTCCCCTTCACACCATTGTACTCTTTTCTGTTGAGTTTCTTTCAACTAGCATGATGTTTCAGAGATTCTTCCACATTGGTGCATTTATTAGGAATGTTTATTTTTATTGTCGAGTAGTATCTATTGTGTTAAGAACATAATTTGTTTGTATCTATTGGTGGACATGTGAGTTGTTTCCACTTTCTGGATATGAAGAAAGTTGATGTGAGCAGTCTTTATGTAGACATATATTCCCATTTCATTTTGGTAAATAGCAATGAGTAGTTTGTATGTTTAACCTTAAAAGAAACTCAGATGCTTTCCAAAGCAGTTGAACCATTTTTCACTACTAACAGCAATCCATAAAAGAGATAACTATGTTTCGTCTTCCTCAAAACTTGATATTGATGGTCTTTTTAATTTAGCATTTTCATGGATGTTCAGTATTATAGCTTTAATTTGTACTTCCCAGATGACAAATAATGTTAAGCATCTCTTCTCGTGCTTATTTGTTGAGATGGAAGCTTACTCTGTTGCCTGGGCTAAATTACCATGGCCTTAGCGTAGCTCACAGCAACTTCAAGCTCCTGGTTTCAAGTAATCCTCTTGCCTCAGCCTCTTGAGTACCTAGGAGTACAGGTGCCCACTAAAATGCCTGGCTAATTTTTCTTTTAGTAGAGACGGGGTCTCACTCTTGCTCATGCTGGTCTTGAACTCCTGAGCTCAAAAGATCCTCTTGCCTCAGGCCCCAGAGTGCTAGGATTACAGGCATGAGACATCGTGTCTGACCTTTTTGTAATTTTTGACCGTTCATGTGTTCATGTGTTTTCTTTGGTAAAGTGCCTGTTCAAGTGGAATTTTGTCAATTAAAAATAATTAGATATATATATTGTTTGTATAGATTGTTTGTATATATTTAAAAATATATATTTTGTAATAAGTCCATTGTCAGATATATGTATTATAAGCATTTTAGTCTTTGAAAGGCTGAATTTGCCTTTTCCTCATTAAGAAAAAATTATTTTGCCCCATCCTCACTTTCTTCTTTTTCTGGGTCTCTAATTGTATTTAAGACCATTTTTCATTGCCTTACAGGTCTCTGAAGATTTGTTTAATTTTTCTTCAATCTAATTTCTCTCCATTCATTGGTTTGGATAATTTTTATAGACCAGTTTTTGTGTGTTCACATTCACTACCTTTCTGCTACCATCTCTGATATACTGTGATTTTTATGGTTATTGAACTTTTCAGTTCCAGAATTTCCATTTTTTATAGGTTGCATTTCTCTGCTGAGATTTCCTATGTTTTTACTCATTAAACTCATACTCTCCTTAATTCTTTGAGCCATGCTTATGGCATATTACATAAAACTACAAATACAGCCATAAAGCTACAAATATAACCTTATAGTTAAAGGACCTTTATCATCTTTATCTCATAACCTAATATCTCAGTAACATTGAGACTGGTGTTTTTCCCTTGACTGTGGGTCATGTTTGCTTGTTAGGTTTTTTTTTTTTTTTTGTCCAGCAATTTTTTAATTGTATACTGGACATCATTGGTGATACTTTGTATAAACTCTAGACCCTGGACTTTTATTGTTTTTCTTTGAGAAGTGTTATCTTTTCTTCAATAGCCAGTTGAATTACTGGCTAACTGCTTTGCTAGAATATGTCTTTGGAAGGCTCAAAATATTTTCTAAGTTCTTCTATCTTGGCTATCTTGGCTTTGCCAGAACATCAATGTCCACCTTCATTCATGTCCGGAATCTCTATTCTGCTTTTGAACACTTCAGTTACTACAAATCTCAGGCAGTCTTGATGTGGGCATGTACATCTTAGCCCTGAACAAAGAATTTATATGGAAGTTTCTACATAACTTTTGGGGACTCTCACTTTTCCCCAGCCCAAAACATGTACTTTCCTTTTTAATGCCTTGCCCTATAGATTGGCACTGCTTGATGTTTTTCTGAACTCTGACTCTGCCTTCTCAGCTCAGAAGCATTGCTGTGATCAGCTTGGATTCTAGCTTGCTATGCCATGGTAGAGAATTGTACCCCTGACGAGATCTGGGACAATCATGGGGTTCACCTTACGAATTTCTCCTCTCTCAGGTGTCTGTTCTGAATTTTTCAGTTCAGTGCTTAAAAACAATTGTCTTTTATGTTATCTTCAATTTTATTTTTTACAGCAAAAGGGCTAGTCCAATACTAGTAGCTTTATCATATCTGGAAGTGAAAGACATGATTTAAAGATTAAATAACATAAATAGGCATGGATTTAGCAGAGGGGTCCAAAGCTGCTTTTCGGGCTGAAAAAGCATTTTTAATAGCATTGAGTCACATCTTATAGCTTGGGACATTGGCTCCATTCGTAGGAAGTTAGTATGGTGGAGAAGAGGGTAGTTTCTGTGTGTCATTTCTTAAATTTGAGTCTAATAGCCACTTTTTCTCTCTAAGAAACAAAGAGGGTTCTGAAGGTAATAATCACAGCACTAATAACTCATTATTTTTAGTACTTAATGTTCTAGGTGCTGTTCTTAAGACATTATTTTTATTAACTGATTTATTCTTTGTAATAACCCAATTAATTGACAATTAATTACCATTTGATTACTAGTTAGTACTTGAATATTATGAATTACTAATCTTATTTACAGGTGAGAAAAATTGAGGTACAAGTGGGTTAAATAGTTTTCTTGAAGTAACGTATCTGGTAAGTGGTAGATATTGAAAATCTATAAAAAGCCTTTGCTAATTTCCATTATAAAAGTGTTATGTAGCATAAAAGATCCTAGAATCACAAAATATATGAACATGCAAGTGAGCAGGTGAATCGCAGAGGCCTGTGTGGGCACGTCAGTCATGAGCATGTGCACGGGTACCTGAGAGCTCCCACCTCAGGGTCTTTCCAAATCTTTCCCTTGTTTGCAACCTGGTCAGCTTCAGTTAACTTAAACTTCAAAGTTTCTGTATCACTACTTCAAGGAAGCTTGTTACAGGCTTTCATAACATGTTGTATTTTATTTTTTTCTATCACAATTGTCATGGAAGTTACATAAATATTTACTTAGTGGTTGTCTTTTCCACTAGGCTGTAGGCTCCATGAGGCCTGTTTCCCCCCAGGTATCCATACCTAGAATAGTATTTGGCACAGAACACATGCTCAGTCAATATGTATTAAACGAATGAATGAATGACCAAATAGGGGGGTTTCCTGCCTCAGATGCCTATATCATTGATAACTATTTCTTTATTTTTGCCTTCTCTCCTATTTTAAACATTACATGTAATAAAATTCATTTCTTTAGGTATGCAGGTCTATCAGTTTTGATGTTACCACCACCACAATCAAGGTATAGAATATCTCCTCTCTCCCCCAAATTCCTCTTGCCTACCCTATGTTGTCAAACTCTATCCTCAACCTTTTACCTCTGACAATCATAGAGAATTGTTTATGTTACATATCTTACCCTGGGTGTTCTTCCCTTTTGCATCCTGCTTGGTCTGTATTTCAGGCACTTTGCTCCTCAACAGCATCCCTGCATACTTTATTGGAAGTGTGAGGCTGAATTTTGACACTTGTTTTAGCCCTTTATATTCTACATGGAATCATTTTTTTTAACCTACCTTTGTGCACTTTCACCAATCTATGTGTAATCATTTGAGCAAATAACTGAACTCTTGGAAGACTCAGAAGAGGGACACTAGGTCAGTTGAGCTTTTGTTAATGGCCTATTATTTCTGTCCTCTTAACAGCTATAATATCTGTGTGCATCTCTATTCCCTACCCTGCCTTAATTCAGGCTTCATGATTTTGTCCAGATCATTGCAATGGTCTCCATACTTGTTTCCACACCTCTAATACATCTTTTAAGACTTTTTTAGGAGATAGTCTCAGTATGTTGCCCAGGCTGATCTCAAAGTCCCAGGGTTAAGTAATCCTCCCACCTCAGCCTCTCAAGCAGCTGAGACTCTAAATGTGCACCACCACAGCTGGCCTATTTCTTTGCTTATATTCAATCTCCGTATTTCCCCTAGAGAGAACTTTCTAAGCCTTCTTAAGGCCCTTCGTTGGTACCCCAGCCTGTCCTTCACAGCTTAGCGGATCATTCACTGCTCTTCATGAAGGGTTGCTTCTTCAGAATCATCCTCAGTGAATCTTCCCCCTCAAACTCTATGATATTCCAGTTCTACCAAATAATTTGAGATTTTCCAAAGGTGTCATATGTTTTATCCCTAAGACTTTTGTTTAAGCTGCCCTGAAAGCCTCTCCCCACTTTATCTGCCAGTGAACACCAACTCATTATAGAAGACCCAGCACATGCTCTCTCTTGCTTTCTTTCCAAAGACCGACTAGTCCCTCTTTTGTCTGCCATGGTACCTCTCTCTCCTTGTTGCTTACCTCTGCTCACATATTTGTATCCCGCCTAGTAGAAATGAAGCTCTTTGAGATAAGTCTGTCTCTTGTTCATCTTTGTAGCCCCGATACCTAGCACAGTATCTGCCATATGATAAGTAGGTGTTCAATAAACATTTGTTGACTACATCAATGAATAGTTTTTAACCGTGTTGTTAGCTAAGCACTTTAAACATTTTCATAAATCTATTTTTCATTGTATCTAATTTTGGTGTGTTAGAAAATTTTGATCAAGTCATCTTCCATTTTTATGAGAAGCTGATGATCTTTTGCAAGGCCACTCGACGTTCTTTCCAGCTTTCTACTAGATACTATGCACCTATTTTTGTGTGACTTGGTCAGTTGGCATTATTTCAGCTGGGCTTACCCGTGGCTGGCTGCTTGCGTATAGAAACTCAACTTGGCAGCTGTGGAAGTGAAAAAGGGGAAAATGGGATGTCGAAAGTGAACATGAATTTCCCATTAGTTGCTAACTGGCTTTGAACTTCCTCTCCCTTGGGGCTCAGAGTGAAGTCAAAGCTGTCACTGTGTGCTCAGGGCTAGCCTGGCTACAGGTCACACCATGTAGGTCCTTAACTGTGTTTAGTGCCACATTCACTACATGAACTTTCACCCCAGGGATCTTAGGCCCAAGTTATTTGGTTCAATGTGTTTGTCCTGGAGTGGACGTTTAAATCCTCTGAAAAGGATTCTGTTTAACTTTTTGTGTCATTTCATTATTAAAAAAAAAACAAAACATCCTAACATAGACTATGATTCTTATTAATAAAGCAACTACATTTGAGACCAGCCAGCTCTTGTCTAGGAGTGAGGGCAGGAAATTGTCTATATCTTCATCCCATTTGGCCAAGGTTAGGGTCAGAATGGGAATCTGCCTACTTGTTGAATGCCCATAAGTATAAGCTTGGAGTTCTCTGAAAAGGAAATTGCCATCTCTCAGGGCAGTGGTTCTCAACTTTCCTAATGCCACTGAGCCCTTTAATACAGTTCTGGTGGGTTGCAATCCACAGGTTGAGAACCGCTGTCTTAGGAGAATTATATAGTCTAGGAAAGATCCAAGTTGTAAAGAAATTGTTTAGTGCCATAGCATCATGAATTATACTATGATTTTTAATTATCATATCACTAATTTAAATTGAAGCATTATTTCTCAAACTTGAATTTTCTTTTCTTTTCTTTTCTTTTTTTTGAGAGTCTCACTTTGTTGCACTAGGTAGAGTGTCATGGTGTCACAACTCAGAGCAACCTCAAACTCTTGGGCTTAAGCGATTCTTTTGCCTTAGCCTCCGAAGTAGCTGGGACTAAAGGTGCCTGCCACAAGGCCTGGCTATTTTTTTTTTTTTTTAAAGAGATGAGATCTTGGCTGGGCATCTGTAGCTCAAGAGGCTAAGGTGCCAGTCACATACACCAGAGCTGGTGGGTTTGAATCCAGCCCAGGCCTGACAAACAACAATGACAACTACAACCAAAAAATAGCCGGACGTTGTGGCAGGCATCTGTAGTCTCAGCTACTTGGGAGGCTGAGGCAAGAGAACCACTTAAGCCCGGGAGTTGGAGATTGCTATGAGCTGTTATGCCATGGCACTCTACCCAGGGGTGACAGCTTGAGGCTCTGTCTCAAAAAAAAAAAAAAAATGATGAGGTTTCACTCTGGTGCAGGCTGGCCTTGAACTAAGCTCAGGCGATCCACCCACTTTGGCCTCCCAGAGTGCTAGGATTATAGGCATGAGTGACCACGATCAGTCTTCAAACTTGAATTTTCATAGGATCAAGTGGCAGCCTATTAAAACAGATATTCCTGGTTTCTATCCCTGGAAATTTTGATTCAGTAGGCTTTGAGAGGACTCTGGGAAAGTGTATTTGTTTTTCTTTTTTTGAGACTTTGTCACCCTTGGTAGCATGCTGGTGACATCATAGCTCATAGCAACCTCAAACTCTTGGGCTCAAGTGATCCTCTTGCCTCAGCCTCCCAGATACCTGGGACAACAGGTGTGAGCCACCATGCCCACCTAATTTTTTTATTTTTAGTAGAGACAGGATCTCATTCTTGCTTAGACTGATCTTTAACTCCTAGGCTCAAGCAGCTCACTGGCCTTGGCCTCCCAGAATCTAGGATACTACCCTGTTTCCCTGAAAATAAGACACTGTCTTATATTTATTTTTTCTCAAGAAGACACACTAGGGCTTATTTTCAGGAGATGTCTTATTTTTATTAAGTATAATACAACAATCTACATTTATTCAAATACAGTTTAGTCATCTTTTTATGGAACCTGACTGGGGGAGCTAACCTTGCTGGTGGAGCTGGTGCTAGTGATGCATGAACTCCTTTCCCCTAGCTGTTCACATGTGTGCAATAGGATGCCTGTGACCATGGTTACTACATGGGCACCCGCAAAAGTGCAAATGGCTTGGAGAAAGGAGCTGTGGCAAGTAAAAGGTATTCCAGTCTTCCTAACCACTCCATGCTGAAATGCATTACGTGGCTATGTAGATATGCTGCATAGCCACACCCATCACTAGGTCTTATTATCAGGGTAGGGCTTATATTTAACAAATGCATAGAAATTCTGCTAGGGCTTATTTTTTGGGTAGGTCTTATTTTCGGGGAAACATGGTGTTTTGCTCTTGGGGAATTTGGGGTGGGGGAGGGCATGCTTAAACCTTGTCAGATGT
>CAUYTI010023003.1:0-22296 GCA_963575145.1 Galago senegalensis | reverse complement strand
CACCTCCAGCTCTCCCTGTCCCTTTCCCTGATGCACATTTTTCTGTGTCATTTATCTTCAAAGACAATATTTACTATACTATAAACATTTCACACAGGAAAAACAAAAGTCTCACCCACAGTCCAATGACCCAGGGACTTTTATGGTGATATTTTCTTCCTCTCTCACACTGTACGCAGAGGTCTGTGTTCCAAACTTTTTTGCTTTATATCATCAGTTGTGTTACAAATTAACACGTAATGTTAGTAATATTATTTTAAATTATTATACTACTATTATATTACATTTTTGGCATATGATAATTATTTCTCATACATGATGCTGTGGTGAACATATTTATGCTTGAAACCTTTGCATGTTTGGATTATTTCCTTAAAAAGTGGTATTCCTCAGGTGCCGTGGCTCATGCCTATAATCCCAGCACTCTGGGAGGTCAAGGTGGATGGATTGCTTGAGGTCAGGAGTTCGAGACCAGCCTAAGCAAGCACGAGACCATGTCTCTAAACAAAATAGCTGAGTGTTGTGGCAGGTGCCTGTAGTCTGAGTTTGGGAAGCTGAGGCAAGAGGATCTCTTGAGCCCAAGAGTTTGAGGTTGCTGTGAGCTATAAGACCACAGTACTCAACCCCAGGTGACTGAGTGAGATTCTGTCTTAAAAAAAAAAAAAACCCAGCAGAAGAAAAGAAATAACCAAAATCAGAGCAGAATTAAATGAAATAGAAAACAAAAGGACTATAGAACAGATCAATAAATCAAAAAGTTGGTTTTTTGAAAAGGTTAATAAAATAGATAAACCTTTGGCCAACCTCACTAAGAAAAAAAGAGTAAAATCTCTAATCTCGTCAATCAGAAACGGTAAAGATGAAATAACAACAGATCCCCTAGAAATTCAAAAAATCCTCAATGAATACTACAAGAAACTTTATTCCCAGAAATACGAAAATCTCAAAGAAATTGACCAATACTTGGAAGCACGCCATCTCCCCAAACTTAGCCAGAACGAAGTGGAAATGTTGAACAGGCCCATATCAAGTTCTGAAATAACATCAGCTATACAAAATTTCCCCTAAAAGAAAAGCCCGGGACCAGAGGGCTTCACATCAGATTTCTACCAAACCTTTAAAGAAGAAATAGTACCTATATTATTCAACCTTTTCCAAAACATTGAAAAAGACGGAATACTGCCCAACATTCTATGAAGCAAACATCACCTTGATTCCCAAACCAGGAAAAGACCCAACAAGAAAAGAAAACTATAGACCAATTTCACTAATGAATATTGATGCGAAAATATTCAACAAGATCCTAACCAATAGAATCCAGCAACACATCAAAAAAATTATTCACCACGAACAGGTAGGTTTTATTCCAGGATCTCAAGGATGGTTCAACATACGTAAATCTATAAATGTAATTCATCACATAAACAAATAAAAAAAAAAGACCATATGATTCTCTAAACTGATGCAGAAAAAGCTTTTGATAACATCCAGCATCCTTTCATGATCAGATCTCTTAAGAAAATGGGTTTAGAGGGCACATTTCTTAAGCTGATAGAGGCCATCTACAACAAACCCACAGCCAATATTGTAGTTAATGGAGTTAAATTGAAATCATTCCCACTCAGATCAGGAACCAGGCAACGTTGCCCGTTGTCCCCACTGCTATTCAACATTGTAATGGAAGTTCTCGCTACTGCAATTTGGGAAGAAAAGGCAATTAAGGGCATCCATATAGGAACAGAAGAGGTCAAACTTTCACTTTTTGCAGATGATATGATTGTATATCTGGAAAACACCAGGGACTCAACTAAAAAACTCTTAGAAGTGATCAAGGAATACAGTAGCGTATCAGGATACAAAATCAACACTCATAAATCTGTAGTCTTTATATATACCAACAACAGCCAAGCTGAAAACACAGTCAAAGACTCCATTCTGTTCAAAGTAGTACCAAAGAAGATGAAATATCTGGGGGTATACCTAACAAAGGATGTGAAAGATCTATACAAAGAGAACTATGAAACTCTAAGATAAGAAACAGCCGAAAATGTTAACAAATGGAAAAATATACCATGTTCATGGCTAGGAAGAATCAACATTATTAAAATGTCCATATTACCCAAGCAATATACCATTTTAATCCAATCCCCATTAAAGCCCCACTGTCATATTTTAAAGATCTTGAAAATAATACTTTGCTATATAGGGAATCAGAAAAGAACTCGAATAGCTAAGATATTACTCAGGAATGAAAACAAAGCAGGAGGAATCACCCTACCAAACTTCAGACTATACTATAAAGCTATAGTACTTAAAACAGCATGGTATTGGCACAAAAACAGAGAGGCAGATGTATGGAACAGAAGAGAAAGCCAACAGATGAATCCAGGTACCTACCGGTACCTCATCTTTGATAAACCAATAAAGAACATTGAATGGGGAAAACATTCCCTATTTAACAAATCGTGCAGGACGAACTGGCTGGGGACCTGTGGAAGACTGAAACTGGATCCACACCTTTCACCATTAAATAAGATAGACTCTCACTGGATTAAGGTCTTAAACTTAAGACATGAAACTATAAAAATACTTAAAGAAAGTGCAGGGAAAATGCTCGAAGAAATCGGCCTGGGCGAATTTTTTATGAGATGAACCCCAGGGGCAATAGAAGCAACATCAAAAATACACAATTGGGACCTGATTAAACTAAAGAGCTTCTGCACAGCCAAAAGCACAGTAAGTAGGGCATGCAGACAGCCCTCAGAGTGGGAGAAAATATTTGCAAGCTATGTCTCTGACAAAGGTTTAATAACCAGAATCCATAGAGAACTCAAAATTATTAACACATTAAAAAACAAAAAAACCCCAAGTGATCCCATTGCAAGGTGGGCAAAGGACTTGAAAAGAAATTTCACCAAAGAAGATAGGCGTATGGCCTATAGATATATGAAAAAATGCTCACCATCCTTAATCATTAGAGAAATGCTAATCAAAACTACTTTGAGATATCACCTAACTCCAGTAAGATTAGCCCATATCACAAAATCCCAAAACCAGAATTGCTGGCGTGGATGTGGAGAAAAGGGAACACTTCTACATTGCTGGTGGGAATGCAATTTAATACGTTCCTTTTGGAAAGACATCTGGAGAACACTCAGACTGGTCTTGACCTCCTGAGTTCAAGCGATCCACCTGTCTTGGCCTCCCAGAGTGCTAGGATTAAAAAACATGAGCTATGGCACCTGACCAATTTTTTTTTTTTTTTTTTTTTTTTAGAGACAGACTCTTGCCATTTTGTCCAGGCTGTCTTCCAACTTGTGGGCTCAAGGAATTCTCCTATCTTAGCCTCCTGAGTATCTTGAACTATAAGCCTCAGCCGTCCCAGCTAGCTTCATAACAAAATGTTTTAAATGAGCATGTGGGGGTATATTTAGTTGATACTTTTCTTTCTTCCTCTTTTATTCTTGAGTTGGAATATTGGTATTGGAGCTGGAGCTTCCTGCTACCCTCCATAAGGCTTAAAGGCATGAAGATGAGCATGGCAGGGCAGAAATATGTATAAACTCTTGGGTCTAAAACATTCCATTTTACCATTACCTTGTGACAAATCTGACTTCTCAAAACTGAGGTTTCAATTTCCTTTTCTACTATTATATAGCATATACAAGTTTATCATTTAAAAAGTATATATATTTATCATTTAAATTAAGTATATATATTTATCATTTTAAAAGTATATATATTTGGTATTGAGAGTTAGTTATCCAGAATAACTTAGATTTAAATTACATATCAAATATTGTTTAATTTAAGAAAGATTAAGGCAAAGCTGTAAATTCTGTTGTGGATGATGTCCAAAGCTGTGCTGTCTAAAATGGTAGTCAAAGGCCAAGTGTGGCTATTGAAATTAATAAAAATTAAATAAAATTAAAAATTCAGTTCTCTAGTTGCACTAGCCACATTTCAAGAGCTCAGTGTCCAGTAATGGCTAATGACAACCATATTAGAGAGTGCAGATGGAGGATGTTTCCATCATTGCAGACAGTTCTATTGGACATCACTGGGCCAAGAAATACTTCACAAAGGCACAAAATAATTTAGTAGATTCAGCATACTTTTTTAAACAAATGCTGGAGCACCTGGACATCTACAGGCAAATTTTTTACATATATAATTTTAAAGTGAATCTCTACCTAATCCTTATAATTTATACACAACTAAGATGGATCATAGACATAAATGTAAACATATAAAATTGGGGGGGAATAAGAAAATCTTCAGGATCTAGACAAAGAGTTCTTAGAATTGACACCAAAAGCACAATCCAAAAGAGAAAAAAGAATTGATTAACGTTGAGTATTATCAAAATTTTAAAACTTTGGGTGGCTTGCAGTGGCTCACACCTATAATCCCAGCACTCTGGGAGGCAGAGGTAGGTGGACCATCTGAGCTCAGGAGTCTGAGACCAGCCTGAGCAAGAGCAAGACCCCATCTCTACCAATAATAGAAAAACTGGGTGGATGTTGTGGCATGTGCCTATAGTTCTAGCTACTGTGGAGGCTGAGGCAAGAGGATCTGTTGAGCCCAAGAGACCTAGGTTCCTGTGAGCTATGACACCAGGGCACTCTATCCAGGGTGACAGAATGAGATTCTGTCTCAGGAAAAAAAAGAAAAACATTTTTAAACTTGCTTTGGGAAAGTGTAGATGAAAGGTTGAAAAGATAAGGAATGGGAGAAAATATTTGCAAACCAAATATCTGACAAAGGCCTACTGTCTGAAGTATTTGAAGACTTCTCAAGACTCAATAGTAGAAAACAAACTAATCAGGAAATGGATAAAAGACATAAACAGACATTTCACTGAAGAGAATATACAAACGGCAAATGGAATTTTTCTGTACCTTGACTATATAATTGTCAATATCCTGGTTGTGTTATAATATATTATTTTACAGTTTTGCAAAATATTATCATTGGAGAAAATTGTATAAAGGGCACCTGGGATTTCTCTGTGTTATTCCTTCCTTTTTCTTATAACAGCTTTGTTGAGATATAATTCACATGTCATAAAATTTAAAATTTAAAAACAAAACAATTTGGTGGCTTTTAACATATTTATAAAGTTGGGCAATCATCATCAGTATTTAATTCCAAAAGATTTCCATCACCCTTAGAAGAACCATTTCCCCCATTCCCAGCCCCTGGCAACTCCCAATCTGCTTTCTATCCTATGGATTTGCCGACTCTGGATGCTTTATGTAAATGGAATTATACAATATATGATCTTTGTGTCTTTGCAAATTGTACTACATAGTAAAGCTATTTCAATTTTACTCAACAACTTACTATTGTGAGTTGTCTAGGAATATTTACTACAACAGCTATAGCAACATCTGAAATAATTTAATTTTAGTATATAATTACTATTTTTTTCAGACAGAGTCTCACTACATCACCCTTGGTAGAATGCCTTGGCATCACAGCTCACAGCAACCTCAAACTCCTGGGCTTAAGCTATTCACTTGCCTCAACCTCCCAAATAGCTGGGACTACAGGTGCCCGCCACAACGCCCAGCTATTTTTTTGTTGTAGTTGTCATTGTTTTTTGGCAGGCCCGAGCCAGGTTTGAACCTGCCAGCCCTGGTGTATGTGGCCAGTACCCTAGTCGCTGAGGTACAGGTGCTGAGCCTATAATTTCTATTTTTACTACTTGTGAAAAGGAATAAAAATACATCTTTTGCGTAATCTTGCTTCACTGTGACATTCATAAATTGTGGTACTTTCTTCTGAAATTTCGTACTACTTGCTTGGACCTATGAGTGCTGGTCAGGACTTCTATTATTGGAAGTGATGGAAATCCAACTCAAATTGGATCAAACAAAAAATGGAACTTTAAAATTCTCAAGAAAACAATGGTATATTGAGTCTAGAAATTGGTAAATTGTTTCCTCAAGAAAACGGTGGTGAATTGAGTATAAGAACAGTACCCCAGAATCAAGTGTGGCTGACTCCAGGACTAGGAGGCTGGCTCGAGATTTAAAAATCAGTCAATATATTCCATCACAGTAACAGACTAAAGAAAACTACATACTCATATCAATTAAAGCAGAAAAATTGTGTGACAAAATTCAATATCTGTTCATGATAAAAACTCTCAGTTAACTAGGAACAGAAAGGAAGTTCCCTGATATGATAAAGGACCTCTGTTAAAAGACAAAACAAAACAAAAAACCCACAGTTCAACTCATACATACTGAATTCTTCCCCTCCCCAAAGCTAGCAACAAGGCAAGAATAGCCACTCTTACCACTCTTTTTTTTTTCTAAGACAGAGTGTCACTATGTTGCCCTTGGTAGAGTGCCGTGGCATCACAGCTCACAGCAACCTCAAACTCCTGGGTTTAAGTGATTCTCTTCCTCAGCCTCCCAAGAGCCTGGGACTACAAGCACCCACCATAACGCCCAGCTATTCTTTGTTGCATTTGTCATTGTTGTTCAGCAGGCCCAGGCTGGGCTCGAACCCACCAGCCTCAGTGTATGTGGCTGGTGCCCTACTCACTGAGCTATGGGCACTGAGCCCACTCTTACCACTCTTACTCTGGAAGTCCTGGCCATTGTGATAAGGCAAGCAAAAAAGGTATACATATTAAAAAGCGGAAAAAAAACCTGCCCCTAAATGCAGATGACATGAATGTCTACATAGACAATCCCAAAGAAATGTTCAAAAAAGTGGGTTTAGCAAGCTTCCAGGATATAAGGTTAATGTACAAACATCATTTGTGTATCTACTATGAGCTGCAAACTTTTAAATTGAAAATTAAAATTCAAAAAACTCATTTACAACAAACCCCCCAAATGAAATACTTTGATATAAATCTAGCAACATACATGCAGGAACAGTATAGAGAAAACTACAAGATATAAGCAATAAACACTAAATCAATGGAATCAATGGGAGATATATCACCTTCATGGGAGACATTATAGTTAAGATAACAATTTCTTTTTTTTTTTTTGAGACAGAGCCTCAAGCTATTCCCCTGGGTAGAGTGCAGTGGCATCACAGCTCACAGCAACCTCCAACTGCTGGGCTCAAGTGAGTCTCCTGCCTCTGCCTCCCAAGTATCTGGAACTACAAGCGCCTGCTTTCTTCTGAAATTTTGTGGCACCTGCCACAACACCCGGCTATTTTTTTTTTTTGGTTGCAGCCATCATTGTTTGGCAGGCTGGATTCAAACCCGCCACCTTAGGTGTATGTGGCTGGGGCTTTAGCCACTTGAGCCACAGGCGCCGAGCCAAGATAACAATTTTCAATAAATCTATAGATTTATGCATTTCCAATCAAAATTCCAGCAGGACTTTTTGTAGGTACAGACAAGCTGATTTTAAACTTATATGGAAACCAAAGGAACTAGAGTAGCCAAGCAATTACGAAAAAGAAAGTCAGAAGCCTCAGAAGAATCTCGTCAACATGACATTGAAGGAGGTCCAGATACACAGAGCAATATAATAAAATAGCGACCCAGAAGGAGGCCCACAAATATAGCCCACTGATTTTTACAAAGGTGTGAGGTAATTTAACATAGTAAGGATAGTTTTATTTTACAACAAAATCTATTAAAACAGTTGGGTATCCATATGTAAGAGAATAATGCTCAGCCTATGTGTCATACCTTACCTCTAAATTAACTTAAAATAAAACATAAATCTAAATGTAATACTGTAAAAAAAATGTAGAAGTCAAAGGAAAAAAATCTTTTTTTTTTTTTTTTTGAGACAGAGTTTCACTTTGCTTCCCTGGTAGAATGCCATGGCATCATAGCTCACAGCAATCTCAGAGTCCTGGGCTACAGTGATTCTCTTGCCTCAGCCTCCTGAGTAGCTGGGATTACAGGCGCCTGCCATAGTGCCTGGCTAGTTTTAGAGGCGGGGGTCTTGCTTTAGCTTAGGCTGGTCTGCAACAATCTGCCCACCTCGGCCTCCCAGGGTGCTGGGATTACAGGCGTAATCCACCTCATCCAGCCTGTGTTCTTGAATTAGCAGAGTTCTCCAGTAAGATACCAGAAGCACAATCCTTAAAAGAAAAAAAAAAGATAAATATGACTTTATCAAAATAAAAAATGTTTACTCTGCAAAAGATGCTGTTAAGAAAATTAGGACAAGGTATGGATTTGGAAAAAATATTTGAAAATCACATATTCAACAAAAGACTTGTGTCTAGACTATTTAAAGATCTTTCAAACCTCAACAGAGAGAAAATAAAGAAAAATGAGCAAAAAATCTGAACAGACATTCACCAAAGTGTATAACAAATACACACATGAAAAGTTGTACGACATCATAATCCATTAAAGAAATGCAAGTTAAAATCACAGTATCAACACACGCTCACCAAAATGGCTTTGAAAAAGACTGACAGGTGGGCGGTACCTGTGGCTCAGTGGGTAGGGTGCCGGCCTCATATACTGAGGGTGGCAGGATCAAACTCAGCCCCAGCCAAACTGCAACAATAACAAAAACTAGCTGGGCATTGTGGCGGGCACCTGTAGTCCCAGCTATTTGAGAAGCTGAGGCAAGAGAATCACCTAAGCCTAGGAGTTGGAGGTTGCTGTGAGCTGTGATGGTACAGCACTCTACAGAGGGTGATAAAGGAGACTCTGTCTCAAAGTAAATAAATAAATAAAAATAAAAAGACTGACAGGCTCATAACCTGTAGCTCAGTGGCTAGGGCACAAGCCACATAGACTGAAGGTGGCAGGTTTGAACCCAGCCCAGGCCTGCCAAACAACAATGATAACTACAACCAAAGAATAGCTGGGTGTTGTGGTGGGCACCTGTTGTCCCAGAGCTGGGAGGCTGAGGCAAGAGAATCGCTGAAGCCCAAGAGTTTGAGGTTGCTGTGAGCTGTGATGCCACAGCACTCTACCAAGGGCAACATAGTGAGACTCTGTCTCAAAATAAATAAATAAATAAATAAAAATAAAAAGACTGACAATGCTGAATGCTAGCTGAGCTGCACAGCAAAGGGAATTGTTATTAACTGCTGGTGGGAGTATAATATGGCACAGCCATTCTGGAAAACCTTTTGGCAGTTTCCTATAAAGGCAAACTTATACCTTCCCACATGATCTAGCAATCTTATGTTTAGGTATTTTACCCAAGTGAAATTAAAACTTATGACTGTGAAGAACCCTATGTAAATGTTTATAGCAGCTCTATTCACAATTAGTATAAGCTGGAAATAACCCTTAGAAGGGAGAATGATTAAACTGTGGTACATCTAAACAAAGAATATTATTCAGCAATACAGAGGTCTGAACTATTAGTACATGCAACAACATGGATGAATTTCACAGATATATTATCCCAAGTGAAGCAAGCTAGTCTCAAAAGTTACATTTGTATGCTCCATTTATATAACACTCTGGAAAAGATAAAATTATATAGATCAAGAACATAATCAGTAGTTGCCAGTGTTAAGGGTGAAAAAGGGTTTTGACCACAAGGGACGTCCTTTTTTTTTTTTGAGACAGAGCCTCGAGCTATTCCCCTGGGTAGAGTGCTGTGGCATCACAGCTCACAGCAACCTCTAACTCCTGGGCTCAAGCGAGTCTCCTGCCTCCGCCTCCCAAGTAGCTGGGACCATAGGCACCTGCCACAGTGCCCGACTATTTTTTGGTTGCAGCCGTCATTGTTGTTTTGGTGGGCCCAGGCTGGATTCAAACCCACCCCTTAGGTGTATATGGCTGGTGCCTTAACCACTTGAGCCATAGGCGCTGGTCCACAAGGGACATCTTGAGGGAAGGAGAGTTTTGGGGTTTGACAGGATTGTTCTGTATTCCAACTGTGGTGGTAGTTACATAAATACATGCCCGTGTTGAAACTCATAGAACTATACACCATTAGGAATGGCTAAATCCGGGGGCTTAAATAATGTCAGTAAAAGTTAGCCTCTCTCCAATTCTTGTCTGCCTTGCTCTAGGCTGGATTTATTCTCAGGTCTTCCTCTTGATAGGGCTGACTGTCCTTGGACCAGAGTGGGCCACAAGTCCATCTTAAGATATTGGAACATGCCTGCCTGTGACCAGAAGAATGGAATAAGCTGATTGGCTGGGCCTAAGTCATATGTCCCATTGCTGTTGCTATGTAAAGGGAATATATGCTAGAAAGACAGAGACTATAGATGTCTCTGGCTTCTACTTGATATTTCTTTAATTCTGGATTATATTATATTCTGTTGACATGTGATATCTTACCTATAAACCACAAATTCTTTGAAACCAAGGACCCTGCCTTATTTTTCTTTTTAGCTATCAATGCCGTACATATTTCCATCCACTTAACATGTGCTCAATAGTATTAGTAACATGCCTGATAGAGTGTTGTTTATCTGTAGGTTTATAAACTATACATTTTTATGTACATCAAAGCCTCTGAAGGCACATTATTTCATCTTTCTCCACAAGCACATTAATAGCCACATTCCTGTTCAATCTTGCTCCTCTCTACTGAGGTTTGAACATGTACAACTCCATTTCCCAGCAATGGCAAATCAATCATTACATCATCATCCATCATGCCTGAGTTCTCAGTAATGAAGGTATCTTTCTTTCCACATTAGCAATTGGGGTGGGTGAAAGAGCTGTAAAGATATATGACAGAAGACTGGAGAATTGGATTAAACAAGGTTAAACAAGATTCCATTTTCTGGGCCCGTCCTCACTGCAGGAATTTTGTTGAACCACAGAATAAAGGGGCCAACTGTTTGGAAGTTCTTTTCTTCAAGCTCCAAGAAGAAAATTGTACTGAAATCATTTCTTGCTCTGTTATTAGAATAGCAGAGAGCTGGGAATAGCAACCATAAGCGATGACTTGTTTACTTTAAAGTTATTAAAGGAAACGCCTTATGCACCTAAAATCATAAATTGTAGTAGCTATGGGGTCTGGGTTAATTGTTCTAAAGCACCACAAGTAGGTGGGCTTATTGCCACAGCCAACAAGGCCTTCTGTGATTTGGCCTGTATCTCTCTACCTCTCTCATCACCTTCCACTCCCCCTATGCCTCAGAATGTTCCCTCTAGGCTAGCCCTTTGTCAATTTCTCAATTTAAGAGTTCATTCTCAATTTGGGGTCTCTGCAGTGGCCTGTCCCCCTTGCTCAGGGGTTTTTACTCTCGGCATTATTGACTCTGGGGCTAGATAATTCTTTGTTGCAGAGCTGTCCTGTGCATTATAGGATATTTAGTGGCATCCTGGCCTCTGCCCAGTAGATACCAGCAGCATCATTACTCTAAAATATCTTCATACATTCCTAGTGCCCCTTCCCCCAACCCCTTCCTGCCAGTTGAGATGGCTATTTTAGCTGGGGTTATTTCCCTGAACTCTTGGTTTTCATCATTCTGAGCTCCACTTCACAAAAGGCTGTCCCTGACCACCCTATCTATCTGGTCACAGCACACTGTCCTCTTCCCAGTAAATTAGCACATTGTGTATGTGTGTGATCTCGTGGGTGTATCGAATCATTGCCTTTCTCCTCCATGGGAGTATGAGCCTCGCACAGGCAGGAAGCTCACATATCCGCATTGTTCTGGTCCCGAGCACCTAGGACAGAGCCTGCACAGGATTAGAGCTCAGTACATACAGTGAAATATGTTCGGTTGGTGAACAAGAAAGGGACAATTTTACCACCAGGCCTTTTACCAGCACTGGCATCTCCACTGCTGACACTTCCTGCTTCTTAATCATTCTTAACATTGCTCAGTGTCTTTGTCTCCGTAAGCGTATGGGCATATAAATTATCCCTGCCATACCTTCCTCCACCCTGCTCCTTATAGAATTTCTCGAGCCCTGGATATCTTCTACCTCATTTTTACTCAGAATAACTCTTACCAGGTTTGGAGGCCTGACTTAAATTTACCTTCTTTCAACAAACTTGGAATCATGGGACATGGGCAGCATCTCTTAGACCTCAGATTAACTCACTCCCAAATTAGCCTCTTTTTCTCTCTCTCATCCTTCTCCTCCCTCCCTCTCTTTCATTCATTCAAACACCTGTTGTGTACCTCACCCTACTTAGACCCATAGAGACAGTACCTTAAAGCCCTCCCAAGGAGACCGGCAATAGACAACTAATTACAACACAATGGATAGTGTTTGCATTGTGAACAGAGTGTACTAGGAAAATAGCACCTAGGAGGAGGCTTTGAAAATCATCTTTCACATTGTGCTCACATTCTAGGTGCTGGTATGTGCAGATTTCTCTCCGTTTCAAGATTTTCAGGTCCTTCGGGACAGAGACTTTGTATTTTCATTATTTTCATCTCCGTAGGCTCCTTCCTTAGCACACAGCATGGTGTTTTTTAACATAGCAAACACCCAATAATTGCTTATTGAATCAGTTAATATGTAGGTTGCTTTTAAAATACTGATATGGAGAGGCTGTATCTTTTTTTCCTCCTCTAATTTGAATAGGAAACACTTTTTCAGTCACTTTACTTAGCATAAGGACACCTCTACAGGGAAACAAATAAAAAGTCTTTTAATTTATTTGATCCCTCAAAAGACACAATGGGAACTTGAACTTGAGGTGCCCAAATGAAGAGCAAATGGAAAGAAATAGACAAATATTAAAAGTAATTCAGATAGGAGAGGGCTGTTGAACTGGAAAACTATTAATGGTGTTAATCAGTTTCCACTGTGAACTGTTAGCACTCAGAACAAAGCCGAAAGCACCTGGAAGGCACAGCTGCGAAGGGGGGAAGACACTGAAAACTTTTTGTTTTTGGTCTGTCAAATTTGGAGAATAGAATAAATGTAAACTTTTTACCATGAAAAAGAGTTTTCAATTTTGGTTGAAATCACTCATGTGATTTATAGACTTCCAAATTGTTCCATATGGCTAAAAATAGAGGATCTGAACTTGCAGTTCATAAGTTATGTTACCAGGAGAGTTTCTTTTCTCATCCTGGAGATAGACTCCTCTTGGCGTTTGTTCTGAGTGCTGAAAGTCAGGGCATGGAGAACCCACTGAGATTCAGATGTGGGGGCAAGGCAGGCAGATGGTGAGAAAAGAGGGGTTTTATTTCAACATAGTCACAGAAACACGTGGTGCTGGCTGTGATTTATGACGGCATCAAGACGATTAATCCAGAGCACCAGGGGAAGCAAAGGGGGTGGGAAACCGATCAGAGGTAATGAGGACGAGAAGTGAGGAGACAGCGCAAGTCACAGATAACCTTAAATTCTGCTTTGCTAAGCAGAAAGTCTGGCACGGAACAGAGGAATATGGATGCTGGCTTCAGAATCCATATTTAAATGCCCTAATCTGTCAGTTTTAACAAAGAGTCCACTAGAAGACCAATCAAACTTCCTGGAAATGATTTAGATCGATGGTAAAGATGTTAGAGACCCTGCATCCAGCAAGGCTCCCTGTGCAGTTCACATCAGCCAAATAGGGTCCTATGTGCTGCACACCTGCAGCACGATGGGCTAAAGCTAGGCGTTATTATCATTGTTATTTTGTGAGTGAGGAAAAAGGCTCAGAAAGGTGAAGCGACTTGCTGAAAGCTACTCAAGTTGCAAAAGCCAGGATTCAAAGGGAATTCTTTCTAGTGCCATAGTGTGTATCATCCATCTACACACTTGCTGTTTGCATCAGCAATACCTGGGAGGTCACCCAGAGGTGCAGAATCAGAACCTGCAAGATGCCTGGATGATTCGTATGCTCATTAAAACTTGAGAAAGACTATCCTAAATGTTAATCCTTCCTACACATTAGAATCACCAAGGGAGATTTTAAAGCCAAAGACACAAAGATAAGCCCCGGAATAATTATATCACATTCTCTGGGGGTGGAATATGGATGTTGGCATTTTTTTAAGGTGACTCTAATTCTTAGCATGACACTGTCTCTGAGGCCCTTCACAAGGTCAATTCTAAAATGAATTCAAAAATGAAAAATAAAAATTTCTAAGACTGGCAAACATGTTCTAGATTTTGCTGTGGGAGCATTTCAGGGACTTCTATTCCTGCTGGAAAGGAGGAAGGAGACCTTCAGGATAAAGACGAACACCCGTTCTAAGGGCCTTGTCTCAAGCCAGAGATTGTTTCATCCAGTTTCATCCAGTGGTTCTCCACCCTTGTTACACACCAGAACCACCCAGAAGCTTTTAAAAGCCATGATGGGCAAGACCATGCCCCATACCAATTAAGTCAGAAGCTCTGGGGAAGAAACTTAGGCATTGGCAATTTTTAAAGCTCCCAAGTGTTTCCCATGTGGAGCCAAGGTTGTAAACCCTATTCTAATTAGAATCTCTGGGACTTTGAATGTCATCAATTCTCCAGCAATAAATGCCAGTTTGCAGGAAATATGGGGATAAGAGAACAAGTGAAACAGCACTATGGGGAAGCAATCAGCCAAATCGAGGAGGAACAAATAACCCAGTTTCTCTAACAAATACATTAATGGCATAATTTCACTATACTTGTATACAAATATTCACATTTTCAATAATAAAATGTTTTGGATTTTTAAAACATCTCAGGGGTGGAGAGAGTATATGGTAAAGCCCAGGAATATAAAATTTAACCCTGTCCTTAAAGTATCCTGGTGAATAATTAAACTTTGAGGGCTCTTGCTCTATAGCAGTGAATTCATTATGCCCCTGGGTCTTCTTGGATCTTTCCCAAGTGTGTTCTTGTACTAAAAACATAGTTACTCTTGCCTTGCCAATAGCATTTGAACTATCTTACATGTTTGCAGAGGTGCTCGATACCTGCAAACTCAATATAGAAGCCACCAGCACATGTGGCTATTGAAATGTGACTGATTCAAATTGAAATATTCTCTAAGTATAAAATACACATATATTTCAAAGACTTAGTATGGGAAAAAGTAAAATAATTTTTGTATTGATTCCAAGGCAAATATATGATGTTTTAGGCTGGGTGCTGTGGCTCATGCCTATAATTCTAACACTCTGGGAGACCAGAGTAGGTGGACCGCTTGAGCTCAGGAGTTTGAGACTCACCTGAGCAAGAGTAAGACCTGGTATCTAAAACTAGCCAGATATTGTGGCAGCCTCCTGTAGTCCCAGCTACTTGGGGAGCTGAGGCAAGAGGATCATTTGAGCCCAAAAGTTTAAGGTTTCTGTAAGCTATGATACCATGGCACTCTACAAAGGCAACAAAGTGAGACTCTGTCTCAAAAAAGAAAAGTAAATATAATGTATTTTAGTTTTTATTTTCAGTATAATGTGTTAACATATATTAAAATTATTTTTTTCAATTTTCAGGGGCAAGATTATTGCTACAAAATTTTAAATTACATATGTGCAGTTAAATAGCTGCATAGCTCTGAACCTTGTTATTCAAAATGTGATCCATGGACCAACAGTAATAGCATCCCCTGGGATAACAGAAATGCAGCCTGGAGCCCCATCTTCAGCAGTGGAATCTGTATCTGACCAAGACCAAGACCACTGTCTTCCACTCAGGTTCTCATTCTAAAACCCAGAGACGAAATGCCCAACTCCTTCATTGAGTTCATTCCCCTGTCCTAGGGTGCATTGCATTCAAACTCTCTAAGTGCGTCATCCTCACCACTGCCATTATTATCAACAGTAAGTTATCCACTCTTCTGCTCAGAGCCAGGAAACAGACAATTTCCTCCTCTTTTGACCTCTTTTCCTACAGTTTAAGTCTTTGATTTCCAGCTCTGTTCTCAGTGGGTATACAACCCCAGTTACTATTTTTCTTTTCCTGAATATTTCCTCTTCCAGGCCTATAGATTTCGTTTTCCTTTTCTCACTAATCCCATCCTTGTTGCTCACGACTCTTTCCCCAGCCCTTCTAATCGTTGTGTGTCCCTTTCCAAAGATGCACTGTCTCCCCCAAACAAATTCACTAAATTCTAGGGTGTCACTGTCCTGTTCTTGATGTAAAATTTGAAAATGGCTGGTGTCCAGGTAATCATTTGGAGAGAGGACTTTGATAAATATCCCTGTCTTTGGAAGGTCATAGAAAAGGAATAGGGAGGGGCTGAACTCCCTCAGAGACCAAACAGGAAACAGTAAAATGAAGTGCTTTCACCTGGAATGAAAAGGGTTCAGTGGGACAAGGAGAAGGGGCAGGAACTTAGGGATTCTAATTTTGGTTCTTTCATTAGCTTGTCACAAGCTCAGGAAAAGTCAGTCACCAAGCCCAAGTGCTCCAATTTCCTCCAGTCAATGGGGATTATGTTGTTTTTCTATCCCACAGAGAATTTTTAAAGGTTGTGATTTTAAAAAATAAACCAAAAGTAACACTCTTCAAAAACTAAAAACAAGCCAGTGTCCTTGTTCATTAGCAACATTTATTTCAACATGGGCCAAGATGGTCCCCCCTGCCCTGACTCCTCGCTGGGGATTTCTGTGTGAACTTTACTAGTCAAATGGAAAATACTTCCATTATGAAAAGCCAAATAATTCTTTAAGCAAGTCATTATTCTAGAACACCTCACTGATATAAACCAGCTCATAAAATCCATTACATTGATTCGGTGACTCAGGGACCCTCACTTTCACAAGTAAAATGAGCAATTGAGTACTCAACAGAGAGCCTCTGAGTGACAAAGAGAGAATTTGAGTGCTATTATGCCCATATTAAAGCTAGAGATATTCACTATTCAGTAGTGAAAATCTTTGGAAACTGGAAACAAATTCATTTTACTAAGGGGATCTATCTCACAGAGAAAGCAGTCCTATAAAATTCCTAATTCTTATTTTACTTCAATTTTTAAAAACTTACCTCATCTCCCAAGGTTCTTTTTAGCTCTGCTCAAAATGAACCCAGGTCTCTGAAAGCTAAGCATTACCACCATCATCTAATGTTTTTCTGCAAAAAAAGCATTAGAAAAGTTACATTTCCTCTATAGTGTGATAAAACTCCAATGAACTTAACATTTATGTTTTACCCTTTAAAAATTAACCATGTTCTGCATTTCCAAAACACTTTACTTCTACTAATTAATATCACAGTTGGGAAAGTGACTTTTTATTCTTTTCTCCAGGCAAACAAGCTGAGAGTTTAAGTGATTTACCCTTTCTAAGAGAGGAGGTCATGGACAGAATTCCAGGATCTGAACCTGTATAAAGACCATTAAGGCAATCTTTCAGGAACTTAACAAATACCCACCTGGTGACGTTAAACTGCCTTTGATGAAAGCAGCTGTTGGCCCAAATTGTGGCCTACAAGGAATCCCTCAGATTTTAAGGGTAAAAAACATCTTTATTAGGTGGGTGGATTTCTCTCCCAGGACGCAGCCATATGGAGCCCTTGGGTCCCAGTGATAACAACTGCAGACATTTATTGAGCCTTGGCAATGTGTACAGGACTTGTATAATCTCATTATCTCTCCCATACTTGGAAGTGTGTATCTAATTATCACCATTTTACAAATTAAAATATAAAAAGCTTAGAGAGATGTTGTGACTTGTCTAACGGTCAAATGCTAAAATTTCAACCAAGAATCCAAAGCTAAAAACTCATTTTCCAACCAACACCCTCTGGATATAAATCCTGTGTTTATATCTGCAGAAGTCATTCACCTTCCTAAACCAAATTTTCATACCCAATCTGCTTCATTTACAGAATGTCAGAACATAATGATTTGAAAGCCTGGTAGATTAAATCCTACTGACTTCAAAGTTTACATTATTAAAGAAAGACATGCTATATTAACATTTTCAATTCTCAATTGTAAATTGCAGTCTTATGATGGAATAAATAATTTGGGGGAAAAATGAATGATCAGTTAAGACTATTGATAGCCCTTACTTATTTATTTTTTTAGAGACAGAGTCTTGCTCTGTCACCCAGGTTGGAGTGCAGTGGTATGATCATAGCTCACTCACTGCAGCCTCAAACTCCGGGGCGTAAGCAATCATCTTGCCTAGGCCTCCTGAGTAGCTGGGACTATAGGGATGTAGCAGGTGTCAGGTTATGGAATAGCAGAGATGGTAGTGAAATGGGCAAACGTTCACCACCATGTTCTGTGGAGGAATATGGGCTCAGTATTATCAGACCTTCTGATTTTTAAAATTTTTTTAATTTTTTAAAAAATTTAACCATATTCTGCATTTCCAAAACACTTTACTTCTACTAATTATATCACAGTTGGGAAAGTGATTTTTTTATTCTTTTCTCCAGGCAAACAAGTTGGGAGTTTAAGTGATTTACTCTCTCTGAGAAAGGAGAATTAAAATTTTTTTTAAATTAAAAATGTTTCTTTTAAATTTTTTCATAGAGATGGGGTCTTACTATGTTGCCCAGGTTGGTCTAGAACTCCTGTGATAGCTCTTATTTTTAAATCACCGAAAGCAGCAAGCTGGGTTCAGAGCATATCTATGTCTCTATATCTTTATCTATCTATTTATTTTTTAAATACCATAATTGGTTTGTTTTCTGTAAGGGGAAATGGCAAAAGTGATCCAGGATATTGCACATTTGAGTATAACTCCATTTTATTTAAATGTAGACAGTGCCAATTTCTTTCATAAGGCCATTTTTCCTACTTTAGTTCACAGAGATTTTGTTTTTAAACTTTAAAAAGATTACTAACATTATTTTAAAATAGAGGAATTAATCAGAATTCAGACTGGTAACATGAAGTTTCTAGGAGGAATTTTATTTAAACTTTTAGCTCAGCTTTTATGTTATGTGAATACTTTTGTCTATCTGTATTTCTACATGATGGTCTTATCTTTCAATCCCTAGATAACGTTTAGATCTGTTAGCCACTGTTACTTTGCTCATATTATGCTGAAATCATTAGAGGTTTTATTTTATTCTATTTTCAAGCTTAGATATTGTAAAATGACAAGCTGGTTGAATCAGGCCCACTGCCTTTTTCCCTCTCATCGTGTTTTATAAACATTTGTATTAGTTATTAATATTAAAATTCTGGAAATTTTACATACATGAACATTTCTAATGTCTCTTTCTCTTGAGAAATCAGAAGGTCTGGAAATATTGAGACCGTATTCCCCACAGATGATGGTGAATACTTCCTTAAACAGGAAAGCATGCCCATTTCACTACTGTCTCTGCTAGTCCATATTCTGATACCTGGCAACTTCCTCCAGCTGCATTTGGGTTTGTTGTTAACGGGCTCTGTCCTCCATCCTGCCCACCCTGAACCCCATCTGCTTTATTCAGAGCTGTATTATTCCTAACACTGGAAGTGGTGCTTTTCAACTGGTGTGCTGTGAGAAGATCTTAAGCGTGCCTCAAACATTTCTAAAGATCATTAATTAAATTATTTTCTAAAGAAGTTCAAAGCACAGTAAGTATATTCTTTTTCTTTTTTATTCTTTTTTTTTTTTTGATCAACATAATTTAAGTGTGCTGTGGAGGTTTAACAATAGGTTCAAGTGGCCATGAGATAAAAAGAAAAAGGTTGAAAAACACTGACTATAGCAAGGCTTGGCCCATGGCAAGTGCTTGACAAATTTTTATTGTTAAGAACATAGAGAAGATGGAACAAATTCCATTGGATTTGTAAAAATGAGGCTCCAGCAGACTCTTGGAGATTTAATATTATGTCCACAGATTATTTGGCACTCCTTCCTATAAGAGGTAAAGACTGATTCCCCTCTCCTTCAGTGTGGGGTAGACTTAACCACTCACTGCTAATTAATGAATAGAATGTGGCAGTGACAGTATGTGTGACCCTTGAGGTTATATTATAAGCGAGATTGACACTTTTGCCTATCTGTCTTTGGATCAATTGCTCTGGGAGAAAGCCAGCTTCAGTATCCTGAGAACATGTGGGGAGTTCAGTGAAGAGAGTGACATGGCAAGGAACTGAAGTGTCCTGTCAACAGTCAGCATTATCTTGCAAGGCAAGTGAGGGATCCATGTTGGAAGCTGATCTGCCAGCCCCACTCAAGCCTTCAGATGATTGTTGTTACAGCTGCCCGATTGACAGAGTCTTGCTCTGTTACCTAGTCTGGAGTGTAGTGGCATGATCATAGTTTACTGCAGCTTCAAAGTCCTGGGCTCCAGTGATCTTCCTGCCTAGGCCTACAATCTGTCAGCACTTCTGGGTCTGACTGACATCTTGCAATCTCATAAAAGATCCTGAGCCAGAGCCACCCAGCTAAGCCACTCTTAAGTCTTAAATCCATGGAGATAATAAATGCTCATGTCTTTTTTTTTTTTTTGCAGTTTTTGGGCAGGGCTGGGTTTGAACCCACCACCTCCATCCTATGGGGCCAGCGCCCTACTCCTTTGAGTTGCAGGTGCTGCCCAATAAATGCACATGTCTTAAGCCACTAAGTAATTGAGTAATTTATTATGAAGCAATAGATAACTAATACATGTCTCACATTAACCTATATAAATATGGTTGTTTATAATTTGTATTTTCTTTTTTTTTGAGACAGAGTCTCATTTTGTCACCCTGAGTAGAGTGCCATAGCATCATGGCTCATGACAACCCCAAACTTTGGGCTCAAGTGATTGTGTTGCCTCAGTTTTTCTGTTTTTAGTAGAGACAGAGTCTTGTTCTTGCTCAAGCTGGTTTTGAACTCCTGGAGCTCAAGCAATCCACCCACCTCATCCTCCCAGAATGCTAAGATTACAGGTCCGCCATACCCAGCTTTGTGTGTTGTTTTTGATGGATACTAATATCCTCCAATAATTAGGGAAGGTGAGGGCTGTAGTTCTTCCTAACAGTCTTACTGAATGAAAACGACTAAGACAAGGCTCAGATCTAATTCCGGCATGCAAACAGGCAGACACAAAACAATCACACATCCAGTCTTGTGAACTCCCTGAAGTTGCCGTTCTCTGTCATTGTAGTAACTTTGATAGCATTTTGCATGAAAGGTTTATTCAAAGGCAAATGCAACCATGTTGTGATGACAAGATCCACTACCTTCTTGTCAGATCGAGTGAAAGGATCCTCGAGTAAGTTAAGATGATGTGAAACTCAAGTGAATTATAAACTTTCAGTGCCACTCAGGAGGCATTAGTCTCCCGGGCTCACCAGATAATTATACCTCATCCATGCCAGAGTGAAGATGCCTGTACAATTTTTCCTGCCAACTTCCACACATGAAAACTTATTTTTAACATCTCTTATGCTAATTAATAAAACTTCTGGTGCTGATTCAATAGGGACATTTGAAGCTCTTGAGGAAGGGAGCTTCGCTGGTGTGCTGATTCCTGATTAGGACCCTTCAGGTGCTTACCCCACAAGAGTGAAGTCCTGATCAGGGCACTTTGAATGTTAATTCGACACACCTAGGGTAATAGAGTAATGAATGTTAACTTGCACATATAATACCCGTTGTTAAATACTGATGTATTTAAAAACAAGTTGTAGACAAGATAAAAATAAGATGCTGCATGATTTCCTTGATGTAATGATAGCCTTCAAAGACACTGCCAGGCAAGCTAACTAAAAAGTCATCTCACTGAAAGGCTCACAAACCAAGTTGAGATGTTTAATTTTTTTTTGTTTGTTTTTCTTTTTGCAGTTTTTGGCCAGGGCTGGGTTTGAACCTGCCACCTCCAACATATGGGGCTGGTGCCCTACACCTTTGAGCCACAGGTGCGTCCTGAGATGTTTAAATCATATGTTTCATTGAAGCAATTTAAAACATGGTATGAAGCAAGGGGAAAGATATAGGAGAAGTTAGCATACTGCATATAGGGCTATCCTATCACTAGGGTGGAAGGCTCATGTTATCTAAATTTTGAGAGTGTTTACACTTCCTCTCTCTCCTTTCCTTTCCTTCTCCTCCTTCTCTCCCACTTTTCTGTTTCTTTTTTTCTCACCACATTAGTCTTTTCAGTGATGGTCTGTTTAGGACAGTGGTTCTCAACCTTCCTAATGCCTCAACCCTTTAATACAGTTCCTCATGTTGTGGTGACCCCAACCACAAAATTATTTTCATTGCTGCTTCATAACTGTAATTTTACTACTGTTATGAATCATAATGTAAATATTTGATATACAGGATGTATTTAGGTGACCCCTGTGAAAGGGTTGTTCGACCCCCAAAGGGGTCACGACCCACAGGTTGAGAACCACTGGTTTAGGCAGACAAGGGGTAAGGTTTGAGCAAAATGTCCAACAGAGGCTCGGCGCCTATAGCTCAACTGGCTAAGGTGCCAGCCACGTACACCTAAGGTGGTGGGTTCAAATCCCCAGCCCGGACCCGCCAAACAACAATGATGGCTGCAACCAAAAAATAGCCAGGCGTTGTGGCGGGCGCCTGTGGTCCCAGCTACTTGGAAGGCAGAGGCAAGAG
>CAUYTI010023002.1:0-14828 GCA_963575145.1 Galago senegalensis | reverse complement strand
TTAAAGCAGTAACTGAGAAAATGACATGAAGGCTGTGTTGACCAGTTTGATGGAAGTAGTTCAGAATGCATGTGAAAACCCCACACTGTACCCCAGAAGTGCATTAATGTACATAGTTAACATTCAATTAAAAAATAAATAAATAAATAAAATAAAATAAATAAAAAAATAAAAAAAAAAAGAAAAAGGAAGTATCCTCATTATATGCACATCATATAATTGGAGACCCATTCTAGCGAAATTATAATAAAGAGAATGAAATAAACGGAACAAACAGAATTTAATGCTAGGGAAAGAAATTTAAAGTTTGAAAGATTTTTACATGAATCCAATGAGTGTCAAATATAACTGCCACCTTAACAAAAGACAAAAATAAGCACATTTACACAGTACTCAACATTACTGGGCACCAAGGAGACACGGGTGAAAACCACAGTGCCACAGCAGTGGTTCAGGAGCTGCAGTCATCAAGACATGCAGTAACAAGTGCTGGGAAGGACATGGGGAAATCAGAGCCTGGTGGCTCCCCCAAAGGTCAAAGGTGGAATTCCCACACACCCAGCAGCTGCACACCGACCGACAGCCCCAAGAGAAAAGATAAGACATCCACATAAAAACCTACATGAATGCTCAGAGTATTATTCACAATAACCAAAAAGTGGAAAGCACCCAGGGCCCGTGAACAGATGAAGTACAGACAAGACGTGGTGAGGTGGGATGCCTCACTCACTGCAGCACAGACGGGCCTCAGACACAGTAGGACAGATGGGAAAGGTGGTCAGGACAGGCCACATCCTGTATGACTGACTACACGGGCAGTTCGGGAAGCCTGCAGAACGGGCAGATCCATATGCACAGAGAGTACAGCAGTGGCTGCCAGGGACTGGGCAGGGAGGGGAAATAATGGGGGCAGACTGCCAAACAGGCAGAGTATTTTTTAAGAGACAAAAAGGTTTCAGAATAAGATAATGGCGATGGCTGCACAGCCCTGTGGGTCACACACATGAAACGGGACACGGAGTGAGCAGAAGTGGGGCAGGGCGTGTCGGAGCTGAGCCTGCCTGGCAGGTCTGAGCCCCACTGCTCCCATCTTGCCCACGGCAGCTCACATATTTTTTCTAGAGTTACGCCCTCCACAATTGAACGTTTAAAGCTTCAGCTAAAAGACAGTTTCTTTCTCTGCCCTGGTTTTTAAATCCTGTTCTTTCAGCAGTATAACTGAACCATGTGGAGAATAAAGTGTGAAGTTGCTTTCTTCTGCTTTCTGAAGTTACTGAATCAGGACGACACCACACCACGGGGCCAGGAAGGGGCCACAGACCTGGAGGAAGTGTGCAGCTCCGTCCAGAGTTCGCCCCCCTCATAATCACATTAACTGCAATTAGGGCTCTCCACCTTCATAATTCTTCTGCTCTGGCACCTGCAGAAGTCTCTGGCCCCTTTGCACTGCTATGTTCCTGCTGCCATAAGTTGGTGAGCTCATTCCCCTCCTGCGCTTCTCCAGCCGGCAGTCTAGGGAACTGCTTCTGTGTGCCCGACTTCCACCAAAGAGCCGACTCCTCATCTTCACACCGAAATTAACTTCATTCGTCGTCAGCCTGGAAATGAAGTTACTCGTGACAGACAGATCCTTCATTTTTCCCTCCTAATTGATTCACCCTTAAGGAAAAGTTTCATAAGTAATTAAATTGATTTTCCTTTCTATTTGGGACACAAAGCTATTTAGAACAGCACAGTAATAGAGAGCCTGATTGCCCGGTGCGCCCTCTGGGAGGCAGCTGAGTGCTGCAGCAAGACGCACCCCCGGCCCCCGGGGAGGCTGCACGGACCGGAGCCAAGCAGGCACCATCCCTCCTCCTGACTGACGGGTCCTATAGACACTTCATTCCGAGCACTTCACGGCACTTTCTGGATCTGAAAAGGCTCTTTAATATTAATGCAGTTTGAATCCTTGGTGAATACTATTCAATTCTTATTACTGAAGCAAAAACTTAGATGGCTGGCGTTAATGGGAGAGCCACACAGCTCAGAGAGAGTGACAAAAATAGCCATTTCCTATTCCCCAGGAAAGACTCACTGCAACTTCCCCAAAGAAACCAGTGAGAGTGGAGAAGCTTGGGGCCTTTAGAAGTCAGTACAACATCTTCATAAAGCTGAGCTTTTCACACAAACACAGAACAGATTCTTCCTGTTTGTGACTTGGAGTGAAAAACAAAAAACAAAAGGTGGCCCCGTTACTGGTAACAGTAATGGACACAGCACGGCAGGCGGCCTGCTCAGTCTCAGAAGATTTCCAAGCACACAAGGCAAGAACAGAAGAAGCACGACGCCACTGTCTTCTCCGGGTCAGAGTCCAGTCTGCTGGCGTGCTGACGACCGTGACGTCAGCACCATGACCGTGCTTCCTAACTGGACGGCTGACCATGACCGTGCTTCCTAACTGGACGGCTGGCCATGACTGAGCTTCTTAACTGGACGGCTGACCATGACTGAGCTTCCTAACTAGACAGGCAACCGTGACTGAGCTTCCTAACTGGACGGGTGACAGTGACCACACTTCCTAACTAGACAGGCAACCATGACCGTGCTTCCTAACTGGACGGCTGGCCATGACTGAGCTTCCTAACTAGACGGGTGACAGTGACTGCGCTTCCTAACTGGACGGGTGACAGTGACTGCGCTTCCTAACTGGACGGGTGACAGTGACTGCGCTTCCTAACTGGACGGGTGACTATGACTATGCTTCCTAACTGGACGGCTGACAGTGACATGCTACCTGACTAGATGGGCGACTGTGATCGTGCTTCCTAACTGGACGGCTGACCATGACTGTGTTTCCTAACTTGAAGGGTAGCAACTTCACAAATTTGACATGAGGTCACCTGTAAAAATCAAACAGAATAAAACAAACGCTGGGCACAGGGGCTACCACACCAGTGGTCACTGTGAAAACAACTAATTCCAGGGCTACCTTTTCTACCTGAGAGAGAAAATGGAGAAAGATCCAGCAATCCAGATCCAGGTTTACACATTAAGTCACCAAAACACCAATTTTTGAATTTAAAACATCAGAGAGGGAGTAGGCTGTGTGGGAAGCATGCTTCTGCCTTGCAGCCAAGGGCCAGCGGGGCTGGGTGACCCAAATCCCTGAGTCAGGATGTGGACTGAGCCCTCTGCCACTCGCTGTCCTTTGAAACAAGACCCATAGACTCAGCTCCTCACTGGCAGCTCCACAAACTCACAATATACCAGGAAAAATAGTCAACATTTATCACCCAAGTACAATGGACTCTTTATGTATTTGAAGTCATTTTACAAATAATTTACAAATTATGAATAAAGCAAAAGTAAAAAAAAATTAATTAAAAAATTTAACATATTAAACGTAGTGAACTCAATTTTCCCCCAGTTTTCCGAGTATATGTGTGTGTGTGTGTGTACAGGTGACCCTTGAACAACACAGGTGGTCTGAGCAGCACAGGTCTACTCCCATGTGGACTTCCTCCCACTATGCCACCCCGAGACAGCAAGACCAGCCCCTCCGCAGCTGCTCAACCTGAGGAAGAGGAGGATGAAGCCCCCCGACTTCCACTGAACAACATAAATATTCTCTTCCTTATGATTTTTGTGATAAAATTTTTTCCTCTGGCTTACTTTATTGTAAGTATATAATATATGATAGACATAGCAGACAAAATATGTGTTAATTGACAGTTTATGTTATCAGCATATCAGCAGACTATTATGAGTTAAATTTGGAGGTACTCTAAAGCTATACTAGAATTTTAAACTGCATGGGGGGGGGATACCACAACTACAGTGCTGTGTGTGTGTGCATGTGTGCTCAGCAATGCACACCTTGTTCTACTGTGCTCGGCAGCCAGGCACACACACACGCGCACACACACCGTGCACACCCCAGGCACACCTTGTTCTACTGTGCTTGGCTGTACTGCTGCTGACCGATGTTGCCTTTTCATAGACTACAGGTTTGTGACCCTGCATCAAGCAAGTCTATCAGCACCATTTTTCCAACAGCTAGTGCTCATTTTGTGTCTCTCTGTCAGCATCTTTTAGCAATAAATTATATTTGTAATTAAGGTACATACATTATTTCATAAAATGTAACACTACTGCACACTCAAGAGTCTACACTATAAGGCAAACAAAAATTTCACTGCACTAGGAAACCAAACACTTTGTGTGCCTTGCTCCGTTGTGAGGTCCACTGCATTGCAGTGGTCTGGAAACCTACCTGTGATACCCCATGCAAGGCCTGGAGGACAGGCCTGAAATGGGCAGCATCCTTCAACTGCAAGTAGCAGTTCACCAGCCATCATGACTGAACCTGGACATGTCCGTAAATACCAATCCAGCTGTCAAGCGCAGGTCCTAGCTTAACATCGCTTTCTGTTCTTGCACTTGTGTTGTTAAAATGCAATCATGATTCTAAATTTCAAGTACATCTCTAAAGTCTCAGCTTACTGTGCTGTGCTTTCTAGTTCCTAAAACCCAACACTTTAGGAAATCTTGATGGCTTATAATTGTGTTGAAGATAGCCATCTTCTTTGCTCTGTAAATGCAAAGGATTTTCATTTTTAGATTTATGAAACCAATTAGAACGGTCAAGCCAATAGATATTTTCATTTCTACCTTTATTTTCTTCCAATCACATCTTAACCACAGATGTGCCTTCAGCATTCATCCATTCAGGAACTGCATCAGGAAGCTGACAGGACACTGGCACACATCTTCTTAACAAACAGGGATGGTTCATATTCTGGTCATGGACTGCTGCGTAGTGGAGCCCAGCCTGCGGAGTGACTAAGCGGATGAGAAAGCCCAGTCCTTCGTGTGCTTAGAATATCATTTGCTCATTGCAGCTTGATTTTGAGAAAATTTATCCAAGGCATCTTCAGCTAACGACACAGACTTTGGGAAGTGGCTTATAAGATCGATGTCACCACCGTCATTAGCATCTAGAGAGCTGCCCTCAGGTGTCCACACTCACCTTCTGTCTGACTCATTGAATAATCGTGAAACGTCTCCCTTTGCCAATTTTCCTTTCACTGCTATTATGATTGGAAAATACAAAATTCTAAATTCTCTGTATTCAATGCAAGCTCAAAAAAGAAAGTTCAAAAGTGATGTCTCTGGGTTTTAGACCTTCCTGAAAGATAACACCACCGTTCGGGCAACACAGTAAGAAGAGTCAAGGATCGTATAGAAGATCTGGTTTATTTCACGGTGACAAGAATCGTGATGCCCTCTCTCACTCTGCCCCTCTATTAGCATTTTGGTCCACATTTTACCATGGTCAAGAGCAACTGATGAGTAATGATAAAATGATGCCTAGGAAGATCAAATAGCAAAATGTCTCTAGACACAGGAAGAAATTATTAATAATGTCATCAAGACATGTGTCACTTACCGACAAGGACATGATCTGAGCAGCTGTTTTGTCACTGTGTAAACATCGCAGTGCACTCACACAGACCCAGACGACACAGACACACTCCTGCATGAGCGGGCTACAATCCTGCCCAGCACGTGCCTGTGCTGACCACTAAGGCCCCTGGAGCACAGTGGTCAGTGTTTGTGTACCCAGCCTGTCTACATGCAGCACTGGTAAGATAAAAACACAGTATCTAAGAGTGAACACTGGTGCACCTGTAAAGGCACCTCCTGGTCAGGAGCGGAGCCTGCAGGACCGGCGGCTGCTCCGGCAGAGAACGGAGTGGACATGCGTGAGTGGGAAGGCCTCACTTGGGGCTGTACACTGCTGCAGATGTTGGAAACACGGGATGCATAGGCTACACTAAGTAAAACTATTTCTTCAATAATAAATTAACTTTATAGTCACTTTTTGACTTTATAGACATTTTTATTTTTTGACTCTTTTGCGATATCCCTTCCCTCAAAACATACATTGTTCACTTGTTTAAAAATCTTTCTGTCCTTATAGCCTTGCTCTATAAGCTTTTTTCTATTTTTAAAATGTTTTACTATTTAAACTTTTTTATTGAAAGCTAAGGCACAACACACACATTGGGTTAGGCCCACCCAGGGTCAGGACTGTCAGTGCCACTGTCCTCCACCTCCACGTCCTGTCCCCCTGCAAAGTCTTCAGGGGCAGTAACACGCACACAGCTGTCGGCATTATGATAACAACGCCTTCTCCTTGGTACCTCCTGAAGGACCTGCCAGAGGCTATTTTACAGTAAACATTTTTAGGTAAGTAGAGTACAGTGTAAAATAACAATAAAAGGCAGAGGAAAGCAGACATATAAACCCGTCACACAGCCCTTCCCACCAACATGACATGTTGTACGTAACTACACATGGCTGGCGGGTCTGCCCAGCCCAGCACCAACACGGACATGTGAGCACTGCACTATGACACCAGCATGGCTCTGTCACCAGGCAATAGGAATTTTCCAGCTCCACTATAATTTTATGTGATCACTGTCGTATGTACAGTCCATCACTGACCAAACGTCATTATGTGGACGCATCTGTATATCCTAGATGTGTAAAAGGACCACCGGCCTGCATGGTAATTAGAAGCTAGGATGGATCCTATTCTATTTTTCAAAACTAAGAAGATTTTCCCCACGTTCTCTGTTGAACAGAATAAAAGGCATGAAATGTCAATCCTTATAAACAGTTTGAAATGTCCAAACAAGAGAGTCAGGAAATAAACTCAGTGAAATGGACACCGAGGAAGCACGTCCTTCCTAGAAGCCTAGGGGGACACCGGACACGGCTGCAGCCTGAGGCTATGCACACCTCCCCTGCCCCAAAGGCCCCAGCAGGGAAGCGTTCATTAAGGAGAGAGTCAGTCACCACCCTTTCCAAGGACCACAGAGGAACCCTGTTTGTTTCCCCCACAAAAAACCAGACATTCTATGTGAGATATAAAATGCTAATCTTCAGAATGATTCCACATTTAGAGAACTTGAAATACAGTAGACCCTCCACAGCTGACCACTCCCCTGCACTGGCCAGCTCCTAAGTTGACCTAATTTTCATAGACTGCCCACATGCCAATTGTGCATGTCGGTACACTGGGCCTAGCTCCTCTGGGGACCCCTCCATATGCTGACCACTTGTTACAGTTCCTAGTGGTCACCTTAAAGAGGTCCCACTATACTTTTAAGGCAGTCATCGAGACTAGCAATATCCCTAATATTCTTATTAGTTTGCTTTTGGGTCAGTAATTTTGTTTTTACCTTGAGTTTAAAACCTAAAAAATTCTTCAGGCCAAAAATTCTTCAAGCTTATCTGCAGCAGAGTAAATACTGCATTCTCTCGTTAGGCCGGAGCACACTCAAGGCTAACTTCCCGCTCTGCTGACTGGTGCGTCCACCCACCAGTGCTCCGAGAGGAGGCTCTCTCCTCCCGTTTCACTCTTCTGCTCAGGGACCACTGCAGAGCTGAGTGCTAACTGACAGCCCCTGTCCAGGACTCGACAGAAAGATCCATAATCACCAGGAGCCTGTCTCACGCTCTGCTTGTCCAGATGTCCAGGAAGCTGTTTGGTAATGGAGGTCATCAAAGGAGGCTCTGCACACCTCCCCTGCCCCAGAGGCCCCAGCAGGGAAGCGTTCATTAAGGAGAGAACTCTGCACTGCTGAGATGCCGCCTGCATACTTTGAGGTTCTGGGGAGGACTCTTGAAAGCTCCTCACCAGGGAGGCCGTACAGTAAGCCGAGAGGAGGTGGGCCCCAGTGGCCCACCTCTGTGCTTCCTTGGGCACACTGTCCAACCACACTGAGCCCCCCAAGTCTCACCTGACCACACAGCAAAGGCGACGAGTCCCTATTGTCAACACAGGGGATAGCAATGGACGTCAAGGTGACCAGCACAGCCCCAGCACCTTCGAACCTGATAAATGGCAGTGAACTGCAGGATGAATTCCCCACCAAGGCAGGGGCCAACCCAGCCCTTACCCGCCCTCTCCCTGCAAAGCCCCTCCAGCTGTCTTCCCTCCCCTCATCTATGTCCTCAGAATTAAACAGTGACCCTGAGCAGAGTGGACAAGCCCCAGAACTCTACACTCCCTCCCACTCCACGTCGCTTCCTTCCCGCTCCTCTGGCCAAAGAAAAAGCCTTTCTAAGAACAGAACCTTCACATACTCGGTGAGTCTCCAGGATTTCCACCCTTTCCATGCTGAAAGTTCCTCTTCCTCCTGCTGAGGAATGACAGATGTCACCTACCCAACAGCCAGCTGACCCGAGGTCCTGGACACTGCCCTCGCCTGCTCTCTGCTCACACACAGCGCGCCCTGTGGTTGTAATCATGATTAACTTTTGTTTCTTCAGAAAAAATAAATCTTAACAGGTCTTTCTCTTTGGGGTGGCAGGCTGCAGTGGAGAAGCATGAATTCTGGGGTACTCAGACCCCCCGGGAGTGACAGGTGACCTCTGGGAGTCAGGTCACCTCCCTGAGCTGCCAGGTGCTCGGGGAAAGTGGGGTTGAAGCATCATGTGCAGTAGTGCAGCTTAGCACTCAGCACAGAGTCTCACACGGGGATCTCACTGGTCGTTGCAGTTGTTTTCATTAATAAAGTCTCGCTTTAACCAACAGAGCACTGACACTTTCTATAACCTTAGGAACAGCGGCGTGGGAGAGCCGGTGAGGAAACCACTAGCATCACAGAGAGACATTCCTTAATCAATCACCAATCTGCAGGCAGATGTCTGCTTTTCCCGGGCTGTATAACTGAATGGGAAATAGAAAATAAAGAATCACAAAAGCTAGCCTAAAAATCTCTCAACTAAATGCCATTGACTTTTTAAGACTTTACTGACATGTCTATGAATAAAATTAAAATAACACACAAGACTCAACAGCCAGGAGTGGACAAAACAACTCAGAAGAGGCTTCATCAGACCACCCTGACCACCCTCGGGCAGGGCTTCAACTGCCACACCAGGGGGATCTGTCTAGGAGGGAGAACGCCCACAGCCTTCCCCACAATCTCCAGCACTTCCAGACAGAGCTCCCACTCTCCACGCTGGGCTGCACACCACTTAGATGAACTTATTCTCAAAAGTTTTCAAAGGTGCTGGACTGATTACTGAAGATTCTGAATATTGAATTCTGTGGCATTTATACATATATTTAGAGGGTAAAAAAACGGAAAGATACTTTTAATATATTTGTTTCCTCTTCGGACCACAGCATTAGAGCAATGATTGCAATTTAAAACCAAAAAAAAAAAAAGAGAGAGAGAGAGAAACTCATTATTAAAAAAGGAAGTGAGCCGGCCTGACTGCCCAGGCCTGTAGTCCCAGTACTGTGAGAAGCTGAAGTAAGAGGATCGCTTGAGGCTCGGAGTTCTGGACCAGTCTGAGCAAGAGCAAGATTCATCTCTACAAAAAATACAAAACTTAGCAGGCGTGGTGGCAGGCGCCTGTAGTCTCAGCTACTCAGAAGGCTGAGACAGGAGGATCGCTTGAGCCCAGGAGTCCAAGGTTACAGTGAGCTGTGATCAGGCGACTGCACTCCAGCACGGACAAGAGGGCAGAGTAAAGCTGCAGTTCAGTGGAATGGAAACAGAACTTGTTCTCTGAAGACAAGAATTTTTAAAGGGTCCAAATTAACAAGGCTAAAAATCCCCAACTCTCAGCCTTGAGGCTGCTATTCACTGACGTACAGCAGTGTGTCATTAAGAAAAGCTGTAAACTGGAAAAACAAATCCTTTGATTTAACTGTTCTGTGACAAGCACAGAACAAGATGATCAAGTGATTCCCTGGCAAGCTTGGAGGCAGCAGCTTATGGAGCTATCGCAGTCCAGGGTGAAACAGGAGAGACCAGAATTCTGCATCTGAAATCGCGGGCCTTCACGAGTTACTTAGCCTCTCCACAGCCCTTCTTCTTAACTCAGAGCAGTAATACCCGCCTTAGAAGGCTGCTGTGAGAATTACGGGAGATATACAGCAAAGGTAATTGAACTGTAAATCCAGCTTAGGTGAATTCATGTCACTGGGAAGGTGGGAAGAAAGGCAAGTCTCTTCCTCATCCCATAATCCCACTCCATTCAAACTAGATACTGGCTTTTGCTCCAAAGAAAGAGAAGCCATGATTTAAATGCAAGGGGAAACAAGATGGATTAATTCTTGGGTCTTCAGAGTATCAGAGACCACAAGTCCTAGTGACTTAAGAGATTCTGAGGGTAGTGCTCACTACACGTAATCTTCCTTTATAAACTACTCCAGCCCACCCGCTGCCACAGACAAGCAGCAGGCAGCCCGGGCTGAGCACACAGTCACTGTCAGGTGCCATGATATAATGTGTAAAATGCTTCAGCAAAACAGGAGCAGACTGCACACGTGTGGTCTGCGGACGGGTGAGCTGGTGAGGACAGCCCAGAGCATCAAGACGATGAAAAGTGAATCCCCAGAAATAGGCCCAAAGTGAAAAGTGAATCCCCAGAAATAGGCCCAAAGCCAAAGAAAGGGCCGAGTTTGGGTTTGTGGAACTCAGGAACGCACAGGCTGCCCTCACATCCATGAGCGACACTAACAGGCCTCTCCTCATGAAAGCACATCAGAGGGCTCCCTGATGCTGGCACACCCGACATCCCTGGGGGCTGCCCACGTGGACCCCGTCCTGCCCTCCACGTGGGCCACACAGGTGCTGAGGAACCCGTCTGTGTGGGCAGGGGGTCTACCATGTGCTTCCACCACTCTGGCACACACCAGCACCAGGACTGCAGGCCTGAGTTCCCATCCACGTGGGATTTTTACACATACACCCTTGCTCTTGCAGACTTTCTAATTAGGCCAGTTGAATAAGGCACCCACAGGTTGAAAACCCAAAGGCCAATACTGGAGAATGGATTAGTTATTCCTGGCTCTTCCACTAGTTCTCAGAGTCACTTGGCGTCCTGAGCTCTGGCCCATGCTGGAACAGCCTCACACGTGAATCCTAAAGCTTCTATGAGCGAGTGGGGACAGCTGTCGGCACACATGCAGGTACACGTCCTGTCTCAGGCCAGTCAGAGGCCTACCAGTAATTAATGTTCAGAATGCACAAAGACAGAGTGAGCCGGCAATCCCTCCCACGGCTAGTGAGACTACACTCTCAAACATCGTCCTGGAAAACAGCCGAGCAAACGCTGAAAACGCGCTCAGCCACTGCCTCAGAACGGCGCTTCCAAGGATGCAACCACAGATGGATCTTCTGCGAGGCCACGCGTACTATCAGTAACTGTGAAAGTAGGAATCATGCACGCTTGCCACTAAAAACTCCCTGCAACACAACACTGGCATCTCCTTTCCTCTATACACTGTTTCACTGAGATGCAATTCATGCACCACAAAGTCCAGTCACCAAAAGTGGTTTTTGGTACATCCACTACATTAGGCACTCACCACCACAATCCAGTTTTAGAACGTTTTCTCCCCCGAGAAGAACCTCTATACCCTACACAGCCAATCCTAATGCCCCACAATCTGACGTCTCCGCACTCCTGCCAACATCAGGTGCCAGCCATCCTGGGGTCTGAGGTGGTGTCTCACTGCGATTTCTGACTCGCAGTCCCAAAGGACTGACACTGAGATTCTTCTCAGCTGCTTCTCCACCAACTGTGTGCTTTTTCTGGAGAAGTGTCTATTCAAACACTTTGCTCATTGTGAAGTGACCATCTTACCACTGACCTGTAAATTCCTCTGGATATACTAGACACAAGGTCCTCTTCAGGTACATGATTCGGATATGTTGCCCCCCATTAGGCGGAATGTCTTAACATTCCTGAGAATACTGTTTCCAAAATAAAAGTTTTAATCTTAATGACATCCAATTTATCTACCTTTTTCTTGTCACTTTTGACAAAACTAGTGGCTAATCCAGGGTGAAGACCGTTTACCCCTACGCTTTCTCGTCAGAGTTTTACAGAGTTAGCTCTTCGGTCTGCGATGCTTTATCTTAGGTCTGTGATGCGTTTTACCTTGTGTACTGGGATAGGCAGAGGCAGGACTTTACTCTTTTGCACATCAGAATCTAATCACTGTCCCAGCAGTACTTGTTGGAAAGGGCAATTTTCTCACTGAATTCTCTTTGCATCCTTAATCAATGGATCATAAGGGTGGAAGTTTATCTCTGGACTTTGAACTCTCTTTTACAGATCTATATGTCTATCCAAAGGCCAGGATAACACTGCCTTGACTATTATAGTTTTGTAGGTTTCGATATCAGAACATGTGAGCCCTCGATCTTTTTTTTTTTTCAAGATTGTTTTGGCTATCATTAAGTCCCTTGAATTTCCGTATAAATTTTAAGATAAACTTATTTATTTCTTCTAAGAAGTCTAGGTAAGCCCTTTGACAGAGACCACACTGAATCTTCAGATCAATATAGGAAAGACTGTCATCTGAACATTGAGTTTTCAACCCACGAGCATGACCTATCTTTACAATTACTTAAATATTCTTTAACGTCTTTCAACATTTATATAGTTTTCAGAGTACAAATCTTGCACTTCTAATAAATTTTATTCATTTGATGCATAAAAATATTTTACTCATTTTGATGTTCACTACATTTTTACAATTCTGTTCTCAAACTGCTCACTGCAAGGATATGGAAATTTAACCACCTTTTATAGCTTGATCTTGTATCCTACAACCTCACTGAATTTGTTTATAAGCTTTGATTTTTTTTAGTAGACTTCTTAGGATCTTCTATCTGCAGGAGCACGTCATCTACAGATAGAGGTAGTTTTACTTCTTCATCTCCATTCTAGATGCCCTTTTTTATTTCTCATTTTCTTGCTTAAACTGCCTTAACTAGAACCACCATACAATATTAAACAGAAGGGGGAGAAGGAGACATCCTCATCTTGCTCCTGGTCTTAGGGGGAAGCTTCCAGTCTTCCCCAGTAAGCACGATGTTAGTTACAGATTATTCATGGAAGTCTTTGAAGATATCAAAAAGGAGAAACTTCTGCAGAGGCTGCACTGCTGTGGCTGCACACAGTAGGTTTGGGGATTAGGGGGAAGTTCCCTTTTGTACCTAGTTTGCTGAATGTTCTTACCATGAAATGATACTGGAGTCTGTCAAATGCTTTCTCTGCATGGACTGGGCTGATCAGAAGTTTTTGTCCTTTTGTCGGTTAATATATTATTACACTGATAGATTTTCAAATGTGTCTGCTTTATTTTTATAGAGATGGAGTCTTGCAATGTTGTCCAGCCTAGCCCCAAGCAAACCTCCCACTTCAGCCTCCCAAAGTGCTAGGATTACAGGTGAGCTCTAACCACAACTAACAGGGTGTCAAATATTGAACCATCCCTGCATTGCTGACATAAACCTCAGCTGTCATGATGCATAATCCTTTAATTTGTTGCTAGATTCAGTTTGCCAGTATTCTGCAGAGGATTTTAAAGTCTAGCTCTGTAAGGGGCATTAGTCCACGGTTTTCTTTCCTTATGATGTCATAATCTGGTTTTGGTATCAGGGTAACACCGGCCGCACAGAATGAGTTGGAAAGTGTTTGCTCCTCTTCCACTGTCTGAAGGTGTGGGCTCTGTGGACACCTCTGTGTGCACCTGAGGGCTTGGGTTCTGCACAAGCCTCCGCCTGCACCTGAGGGTGCGGGCTCTGAGCACCTCTCAGGTCTCGCTGCCTCAAAGCTGTTCAATCTTCTACTTCCTTCTTGATCTGTCTACTTTTTCTACTCATTATTGAAAGTGTGGGTTGCTCCTTTTCAAAAACACATTTTTTAATGTTCTATGACATTGAAAAATGCTTAGAAACTATGTAAAAAGCAGTGCTGAACTGTGGGCGCACAGTAAGATAGCTCCTACATGAAAGAGTCCACAGACAGAGGGGCCTGGAGGAAATCAGCCTTACATTACAGGGCCGGCTCCTGGGATGTGGAGGCAAACTATTATGAAGTTTCCAATTGATTAACTGTAAGTGCGTTACTCTTGATTATTTTTGAAAATGCTTCTAAACAGAAAGTATGAACACATGTGCGTCACTGGCTATGAAAGGAGACAACGCCTGCACTGTCAGTTCAAGGGGGACAAAACCTAAAGCCCCCAACTCTCCCTTTATACAGCAGCTTCCCCGGAGCTCTCTGCTCCCCGCTTCCCTCGCAGGGGAGGAGAACTGCAGCAGAAACCCTGCCGTGCTCTGGGGCTTTGCCTTTCACCAGTGTTTCTGAGGCCACTGTGGACTGCACAGCACCTCAGCTGCGAGCATGGCCACACACAGCACGTACTAAGCAGTAGTCTCAGTCCACATGGAAAAAACAAGACAGTGAAGCGAAACTTAGACACAAACTAGGAAAGTTAAATCGTTTCTGAAAGAGCAGCTCTTCTTTCCCACATTCCTACTCCTTCCCTGTACAACAAAAACAGGCCAGAGAACAACTGTGCCACTGAACTGGGTGGACGGGCCTCTCTGCCCAGCTATGGGGATGTCCTCGGTAGGCCAGTCGCCACTAGCCCCAAGGCCAGCAGGGATCTAGTACTAGGGGCTGTAGCTAAAATGTCCACAAAACATTTTGCCTTCTGGGCAAAATCACATGTTTAAAGACAATCTATACCTCAAGAATCTGACTTAAAAACAGATTTTTAATGTTCTTAAGCAAGTATCTTATTTATTCTAGTCCCATTCCACATTTGCTTTCAAAAGTAATTTATGTCGGGAGAAATGACATAGAAAATCAAATCAGGCTCGGCGCCTATAGCTCAACCGGCTAAGGCACCAGCCACGTACACCTAAGGTGGCGGGTTCGAATCCCCAGCCCGGACCCGCCAAACAACAATGACGGCTGCAACCAAAAAATAGCCGGGCGTTGTGGCGGGCGCC
>CAUYTI010022999.1:0-26774 GCA_963575145.1 Galago senegalensis | reverse complement strand
GTAGGGTGCCGGCCCCATATACCAAGGGTGGTGGGTTCAAACCCAGCCCCTGCCGAACTGCAACAAAAAAATAGCCGGGCACTGTGGCAGGTGCCTATAGTCCCAGTTACTTGGGAGGCTGAGGCAAGAGAATCGCCTAAGTCCAGAAGCTGGAGGTTGCTGTGAGCTGTGTGATGTGACAGCACTCTACCGAGGGCGATAAAGTGAGACTCTATCTCTAAAAAAAAAAAAAAAAAAAAAAACATTGTCCATTTGCCTGATTTCTTTTTTAATACAAAAATTTAGGAATTTGGCTTGGTGCCTATAGCTTAACCGGCTAAGGCGCCAGCCACGTACACTTAAGGTGGTGGATTCAAATCCCCAGCTCAAACCCACCAAACAACAATGAGGGCTACAACCAAAAAATAGCTGGGCATTGTGGCGGGTGCCTGTGGTCCCAGCTACTTGGTAGGCGGAGGCAAGAGACTCGCTTGAGCCCAGGAGTTGGAGGTTGCTTTGAGCTGTAATGCCATGGCACTCTACCCAGGGGGACAGCTTGATGCTCTGTTTCAAAAAAAAAAAAAAAAAAAAATTGAGGAATTCCAGGGAGAATTAGAAGGTTTGTTATGATTTAATTCTAATTGTTCATTAACCCATTCATGTATCAGCTCAAGTTTTTCTTTAGGCAGGGGCCATTTCTATACCCAGATAGGTGTCTGATTTCCAAGGTAAAGGTAAAGTGAAGTGCTCAGCAGTGACCCTTACTGAAAAGGCTCAGGAAGAACTGGAAACCAAAATCCATATTTAACATTGCCCTTTCTTGAGATTAAACTGAATTAAAACCCATATAAAACATCTTGTTTTTCACAGTAGAAGGGATATTAGGAATTATAATCATAGCTCCCCACTGTTGTAATAAATTTCTGCCCCACAGAGTAAGTGCAATAGGAGCAGTATCGGGTTTAATTGTAGCTGGCTTGCCATCAGGGCCTTGACAAGTTAAAGTTTTTACACTCTGTTCTATATTAGACATAGTACCTAACCCTACAAAAGTGGCTTGAATTCTTTGTTTTTGTTTTTGTTTTTTTCCAAGAAAATGGCCAATCAAACTTAGCCATTATGGAAACATCGGCCCCAGTATCAATGAGCCCTTCAATTTGAATTTCATCTTGAAGTGAAACTTTACATCTAGGCCTAGAATTATTAAGAAAAGTATGCCAAAAAACATGATTCCCTGAACTTCCAAAACCTCCTGTTCTATCAATTGGAGAAGACTTTCCCTTAAAATAGGGAAGCAGTAACAATTAAGCAATACATAACCCAATGGTTAGTGCTAGAATTTGAGACACAGAAACCAAGACATAAATTTCTCCTTCATAATCAGAATCAATGATTCTAAGATGAACAAACAATCATTTAATTGTGGAAGTGCTTCTACCAATAATTAAACCAATAGAATATTTAGGATTTGGGCCATAAACTCCTTTAGTCAAAGTATAGGGAGTATCTCTGTGTGTAAGAGTTATTTCCTCTACTATGGGCAGATCTAAAGCAGCACTGTCATGAGTAGAATGAATGATGTCAGTAACAAGTGAGTTAGCTGGGTGCTGCTATAAAATAACTTCAGAGGCTTTAACCTCAGACTTTGTAATGTTATCAGTATCTGAGACAAAAGTCTCCTGCAGAGTGAAAATGAAAATAGATTTTAAGATGTTTAGGTTTCAGGTGACGGCTGAACTGGGTGAGTCGTCGCCTCTGGGCTACCCAAAAGGTTTTGGCTACAATATCAATTCTGTTTTCTTGACCCCAGGTCAGGGCTGATTTTGAGTTCTTTGACCCCTGGGGAGGGAGCACATTGCCATCTTTATCCCTTATAGATCTGCCGTCATTCATCCAATGCCTATCTTTTCTGCAACAGTGACACAGACTCAATGGTAAAGGTGGGTCTGGAGCTTTCTCTTTGTTGCCCTCATTACTATCCTATCTTATGTGGCCACTTTTGCATAATTATAACATCTTGGATTGTGTCTCTTGAGAGCAGCAGCCATATGGGCCCTGATCTGATCTCCTATAAGAGCAGCTTGGAAATAGAAGGTGCCCATATTTTTATAAGCTTTAATAAATTTCTCAATTGAGACATTTTTCTCATGCCTAATGGATGTCAATACACTCTAGTAATCTTTATTAGCATTTTCAAAAGCCAAAGATAGCAATAACATATCTTGTGCCTCAGGTCCAGTTATTGCTCGCCTGATGACTGTGCGAAGTTTAGCAAGGAATTCAGTATATGACTCAGTAGAACTTTGAATAATTTTTATAAAATATTTTCCTTCTCCAGGGCCATCAATTTGGGCCCAGGCTTGAAGACAAATACCTCACATTTCTAATAAAATATTATCCAGAATTTAATCTGTTTATCCTGTGGTCTGAATTCCCAAGTGCCTGATAATTGATGATATAGCAAATCAGGGTTATCAGCACTACGAGAAATGGCTTTTTTTTTCTACCAAGAGTCAAAAAGCAAATATTGAGCATGTTTAAGCACTGTCTCTGCCAATATTTCCTAGTCCCTGGGTGTAAGATAACAATCCCCACAATAAGAATGTAAAATGCCCCCTTGAGCATATGGGGCATTTCGAACATAAGACATAACTGCACCTTTGAGAGTTTTGAGAAATTTTAAATTAACATCAGTATATTGTAATTGGACTTGTGCTGCTATCATGCCCACTTGAGCCCCATGTGGCATATTATCTCCTGCTCCCACGCTTTGTGATGCTGCGTGAGTCACAGGCATAATTAAACCTAAGCTGTTAGAACTTGCAGGTGGTGGGGGTAAAATTAAAGGGTTACAGGGAACTTCCAATTCATCTAGCAACCTGATGTTTTTAGGGTTGAGAAAAACAACCCTTTTGATGGGGGTGGACTGGTAAGTCCTACATTCAACAACTGGAAGTTGAATGGCAGGAGGCAAAGGCTACTGCATTATTGGGAGAGTTGGTTTGCTCATCTCTGGAGATGGAAGATGTGATGTTAGTGGTTTAGGAGCCTGTGCCATGGAGAGAGGAGGAATAAAGGGAGAACTCTGTGGTGTGGCAAAAACTGTGACATGGTAGAGGAAGAAAAACTGGAAGAGGAAGGAATTATGATATCAAAAAGAGATTCAGGAGGTGCAGAAGGCTGAGTTATAGTCTTTTCCATCATATCATAACCTTCCTTAGTAAAACTTTTAAGTTCAATCATTTTATCTGTAAAGAGTGTGTAGAGGAGGATGGAGACAAGACATTTATGTCATTTTCATTGTCCTCTTGTGAAGAGCACTCATCTAAATAGTCCCCTGTCTTATCAATACTCTCTTTCTCACTATGATTAGGTTTTAGATCCTGAGTTTTATCTGAGCCAGAAAGTTTAGTAAGATCTGCCTCTGCACCTGCAGTAGCGGGGGAAGTAGGAGATTTAGGAAATTTACTTTTGATGCCTACAAAAGACTGTAAAGATAACTTAACCAAATGGCAAATAGCTGAAATAACTTTGCATATAACATTGCCTTGCTGGTGATGGCACTTCATTTCTTCACCAACTTCCTCGCAAATGGTTAAATTTAATTGATTATAGGAATTAGGAGTGAACCATTTTCAAAAATTTCTTATGGTGGCAAACAAACAGTGAAAAGATTTAGTCTTAACATAAATTCCCATAGTATCTAAAAGATTTCTAAGCAACTGAATGTATTCATCCTCAACAACCAAAGAGGAGTTACCCATAATGAATGATCTTTATTTCTAACTACTATTCAAAGTCCGAGTATTTCCAAAGCTCAGCAACCCTCTGGGTCCCGAAAGTACCAATTCACTAACCTCAAGGTCAGTTTTCAGAAGCTCCACAAACAATTTGAACAGATCCTCGGTCCAGCTGTGGAACCCTGCTAGCTGTGCCAGATGAAAGTGTTCTTAGAACCCTCAGATTGGAGACCCAGGGAAAAGGAACTGCAGATGGGATGATTGATTTGAAGGGAAGTTGAGACTCACTCAGGTCAGCAACCAGGCCTAACTTTACTGATTATCTTATATACTCTCAAACCTTCAGTAAAAATTTAATGCAGATAAAAAGAAGTAAGATTAGGAAACTACCATTAAGATTTCAATTCAATGTGAAGGCTTAGGACTACATATACAATTGATTTTATTTGCGGTAAAAACATAAAAGTGATTGACTGTTACTGTTAACCCAAATTGAAACCAGAGATTATAATGTTAATGAAGGAAGAAGTCAGAGAACAGAACCCAATGCCCGTGGACAGATGTTCAAATTTCCAGATGCAACCCTGGACTAGCTCTCCAAATTTCTTTGTGAGAGTATCTCTGCATATCTGTAGCCTGCTGGCAGGAACTCGAGATCAAAGAAATCTTTCCCAGAGTCATTCTCCTGGAGGAGCAGGTGAAGTGAAGTACCACATCTGAGCATGTGGTACTTATTTCTTTGCTTTTCTTTCTTTCTTTCTTTCTTTCTTTCTTTCTTTCTTTCTTTCTTTCTTTCTTTCTTTCTTTCTTTCTTTCTTTCTATCTTTCTTTCTTTCCTTTCATGATACCAACTCTCACTCTGGTCTGCAAGATAGATTTTCCATAATCTCAGCCTTGCCCACAATTAAGTCCAACACTTCTGGTGAACTGATACTCTAAAGCTTCCTCCAGCCTCAGCTGGAACTATAGGTAAGGGATACTGAAATGATATGGCAAATGCGAGGGTAGGATGCTCCTCATTTCAGATGTTATTAATTAATAGAAATTTTTAGGAATTTAATACACCTGCAGGTGCACCTACAGGGTGCTTATACTATAGAAGCATGCAGCCCTGAGTGGTAGGTGAAAAGTCCTTTTATAACATATTCTGTAAAGTCATGCATGCTCAACAAGCTAGTGCACTACAGAAGCCAATCACAGAAGTTAAGGCAAAGACACAAGGTGGGAGTACATATTGGCTCATAATCACAAGATACATCATGAGTAGATTACTTCATGATCATAAGATGGAGTACATCATAAGGGGTAACACAATTCAGGGTGGTAGTACATGCTGACTTAATGCGAATTAGCTCGAAAATCATGAAATGTGGGATACAAACAAGTATTGGGTAGGTTTTCTGAAAACCCCTTGGCCGTGAAAATGGGACCTCTTCATCCTGAGAATCCACCCCTCCTTTTTTTTCTTACCTTCAAGCTTCACCCTGGAATTTAACTTCCCCTCATTTGTGGAGGCTGAGGCTAAGAGGCTTAGGAGAATTTCTTTTTCAAGGCTAGGGGGCTTTGGTCCCTACTGGTTTTAGGGAGGGGGTCAAGGGATGGGTGCTTGGTTATTACACTACAGCACTTGAATACCCTTTCTATTTGAGTAGAAACAGAGTGGGATTACAGGGCTGAGTTTGTCTTTCTGTTGCTTAGCCTTGTCTGTAAAATGAGAGCTCAGGGACTCTGCCCAACTTGGCTGCCCAGAGCATTGAAATATTGTAGTCCTGCTTGTGATATGTCATTGAGCTCTACATAAGAATTAAGCTTATCCAAGACTTTCAGTATCGTCCAGTTCTCAGGCCTCATTGATACATAGGGTGTATGTCCAGACTGTCTTACATATCTGTAGATATCCATGCATAGATCTTTTTTATCCTTATCAGGTTTCATTACTTATTGTGTATTATACATGTGATCCAACATAACTCTTCAATGTTCATGGATGGAATGAAGCCAAAAGTTCAGACACACCTACCATGGATTTCAGGATTGATGTAAATTTAAAGTTATTTGATATTTCCCAAGATCATCACAAATAACTGCAGGTATGGAGTATACTACTGGACATAGTGCCTCACCTGATTTCAAGATGGAAACTTCAGTGAGACACATACTGTCTGAAAAATGCCTATTCTGGATAAGGAAGTAAAACATCATGTGTAGAACTGGGAAATGTATAAAGTACCATTTAGGTCATTCAAATCATTGTCTTCTCACAGGGCTCTATTTTTTGTTCTATACATCCCCCAGGTAGCACTAAGTATAAACCACAGTCTTTCATTTTATTATAAATCCAGGACTTGAAAAGAAAAAAATGAATTGTTAAATCCCTTGGCCATGGTTACAAAACATTTTGGAAGCAAGAATTGAGAGCCAATAAAAGAATCCCACCCTTTGTAACCTTTTGAACCCAACAACAAACCAGGACAGTAACAAACCATGCTTAGCAAGAATAAGATTAAGATTAAAGATAGTAACCCATGGTATCACCTATTGTGATGTCATTCATGGTGACCATGTAGTGAATTCATCCTGGAATGTCCTGGGACACAGGATTCTGGTCAAAAATATGCACAGGACTTTTTTGCTGAATTCAGCTGATGTCTTGCAATTGTTTGATCTAGGACATTTCCTAACGCTCTATCCACAGACAGAGATGTTGACTCTTATTTGTGCCTTATTGGTGACATTAAGGGCTGATATTCCAGTCACTAGGATGAAATATCAGTAGAGATTTTGTACAGCAGTGAAATTCAAACTGCATTTCAGATGGTAAAACTGTATAGAGACACTTAATTGGTATGAAGTTTGTTCTTTCTTTCTTTTTTTTTTTTTTCTGAGACAGAGTTTCACTTTGTCCCTCTCTATAGGATGCTGTAACATCACAGCTCACATAATCTTCCATCTTTTGAGCTCTGACAATACTTTTGCCTCAGCCTCCATAGTAGCTTGAACCACACTGTACAGTTCAATGTACAGCTATTTTCTGTTGCATATTGGCTAGGACCATTTTTGAACTCACCACCCTCATTGTGATCCACCACTTTACATCAAAGATGGATTATTTTTAAGACTAGATTTTGTAGTCATGGGTGTTCTTCATGCCTCTTGAATTGGCAATTTAGGAGTCCCATATAGTTGAATTGTCTGAGATTCTTAATTGGAGACTAGTCTGAGCAATAGTAAGATACCCAACACTTAAGAATAAAAACAGCCAGATATAATGTAGGCTCCTGGCATGCCACCTGAGGGAATATGTTCCCTTGATGATAACACTGAACATTATGGTGAGCTATGATACCAGAATACTGTAACAAACGCAACAAAACAGACTCAATCTCAGTAAAAAAATGGAGAAAATAATTTCTACTGATGTTAATCTAGATTTTTACTTATTTCTTTTTATAGAAACATAAACATACTTTATTTATCACACTCAGTAATGTTCTGTGACATCTACAGTTCACAGCAAAGTCCAACTCCTGGGCTTATGTTATTTTCTTCTCAACCTCCTGAGTAGCTGAGACCATAGATTTACACCACAATGACTGGCTATTATTTCTACATTTGATCATGGGTCTAGTGTTAAAAATTTTACCCTAGATTACATGCAAATGGAAGAAATTATTCTCTCATAGGGAAATTGTTTTCCTATAATCCCTATTAGGCAAGACTTCAGATTTTACACAACTCTGACCCTTTGGTATCTTAGATTATTGTAGTCATTCTAAACAGTCCACATAGTGAATTCTTTACTCAAGTCACATTTTGTTATGCACCCTAAAATATCCAGGTTTTACACTCTACCACTTCTGTTACACTTTGCAATCTGGGCCAATATTCTCTTTTACAATCAGTCCATGTACAGGACAAGATATCTTAGGAAGACCTTTACTCATCAGATCAACTGGCAGTCTCCTAAGGAAATATTCACAAATGAACTTGTCCTGACACATTTTTTCCTTCCTTCCCCCAAGTACCACAATAAATCTCCTCCTTTATGTAGTCCTATATTTTATCCATATGACCTTTCACATAATTTCACTCGTGGAAAATTACCTAGAAAAATTTCTTTCTTTCTTTCCTTCTTTCTTTTCTTCCTTCCTTCCTTCTTTCCTTCCTTCCTTCTTTGTTTTATATTTTTCCTTTCTTTCTTTCTTTTTTATTTATTTATTTTTTATTATCTTTCATTAGACCAACTCACTCTTTTCCTTAGGGTAGAATGTCAATGACATCAGCATTACACAGAATAACATCCAACACTTAAATTGAAGTGATCATCCTGTCTCAGTCTATGAAGTAGCTGTAACTGTAGATAATGGATAAAACACTTGATTACCCTTTCTATTTGAGTAGAAACCCAGTGGAAGATCAGGTTTGAAGCTGTCTTTCTCATGCCCATCCTTTTCTCTAACATGAAATCTCAGGGGATCTTCCCCAATTGGCTGCCCTGAGCTCCAAAATATTGTAGTCATGCATTGGCTAAGTCATTGAGCTTTATGTGAAAAATGAGCTTATTCGGGACTTTGAGGATTGTTCAATCCTCAGGATTCAGTGGCACATAGGGAGAATGTCTGTATTGTTTTACTTATCCTAGGTGGGAGATCACCACAACTATGCAGGGATCTCTTTTATGTTTATCAGTTTTTATTAGATATTGTGTATTATACATGTGATCCAACATAGCCTGTCAATGTACATTGTGGCGAAGAAGCCAAAAGTTTAGACACACCTAGAATGGAATGCAGGATTGATGGAAAATTAAAGATAGTTCAAAGTGCCTCCACAGATTTCAAGAGGGAACATTCACTAGATATCTATCATTTGAAACAAGCCTACTCTAGAGTAAGAAGTAAAACATCATGAAAATTAGAATTCAGAATTGTGTGAGGTACCATTTAGGTCTATCAGATCATTGTCTGACCTTTTGGCTCTACTTCTTATCCATGGTTACAAAATAAAATTTAGGAGACATTATTTTAGTGTCAAGAAAGGAACCCCACTCTTTATAACAGTTTGAAACAAACAACAAACCCAGACAGCAACTTTGCATGCTATGCAGGAATAAGGCTAAGCTGAAAGACAGTAATCCAAGGCAACATGCATTGTGATGTCATCCATGGTGACCACATGTGACTACATCCTGGAGTGTTGTGGGATCTAGGCTTCTGGACAAAGATATTCACTAGAATTTTCTGCTCACTTCAACTGGTGTACTCCATTGTTTGAGCCAGGACATTTTCTTAGATTTCCATCCACAAAACAGAGAAATGATCTCCAAATTGTGATTTATTGATTACATTAACACCTGAGATAAAGACACTTTGTTTACACAACAGTTGATGTTTCTATAGCATTGAGACTCAAGTTTCATTCCAAATGGTAAAGTTGCAGAGACACATAAGTATGATGCTCTGTGTTCTTTCTTTCTTTTTTCTTTTTTTTTTTTTTTTTAGACAGAGTTTCAGTTTGTCACTCTCAGTTCAGCGCTGTGTCATTACAACTCTCAGAAATCCTTATCATCTGACGTCAGGAAATTCTCTTTCCTCAGTCTCACCAGTGATGTGCTCTAGAGGTACACACCTAATGAAAAGTTATTTATTGTTGCAGATTTCTGGGAACAATTTCAAACTAACCACCCACATGGTGACACACCACTTCAAACATTGAAGATTGGATATATTTCAAACTAGGTTTTGTGGCCAAAAGTTGATCTTTATACTTATCATCCTGGCAATTTAGGAGGTCCAGTGAGTCGAATTGTCTGAACTTCTGAATTATAGACCAGCCTCACACCAGTTAGATACTCATCTCTCAAGATAAAACATAGCACTATGTTTTTCATTCTGCTGATGTGCCAGATGAGTGAGGAAATAGGTTCACTTGATGAGAACAACTGAAATATTCTGTGAGCTATGAATCCAGTTTTAGTCTACCAAATGCAAAAAAAAAAAAAAAAAGGAAGACTCCGTCTCAATAAATAAATGAGGAAATCATTTGTAATTTAGTTACTCATTATTTTTCACATTTTTATTTATAGAGACAGAAATTTACTTAATTTAGCACAATCAGCATAATTCTGTGGTGTCTACAGATCATGGGAACCTCCAGCTCCTCAGCTTAGGTTATTTTCTTCTCTCAGACTCCTGAATAGCTGGGACTACAGTGGTATGCCCCAACACCTTCCTATTATTTTTGCTTTTGACCACAGAACTAGTGTTTAATAATTTCCCTTAGATGAGATGTCAACTGGAGAAATTATTCTTTTATAGGTACATTTTTATCCTACCACCTTTATTAGTCAGTAATACACATTTGACACAACTTTGATCTTTTGGTATTGTAAATTATTGTAGTTATTCTATATTGATCACACAGTGAATTCATGACTTAAGTCATGTTTTAATATGCACACTAAAATATCCAGGTTAAAGTCTCCATCAATTCTATTGCACTTTTCAATCTTAGTCATTATTCTCTTGCCCCAGTTAGATCAAGACCATGTTCCAGACATCTCTGGATGACCCCTACCCATCAGATCATGTGGCAGTCTTCTAAATAACCAAGTGCAAAGAAACTTGGCCTGACTCATTGTTCCTTCCTCCAGCGTGAACCACAGTAATTCTTTCTTTACATATTCCTAGGTTCAATCTACCTACTGATCTTTCCTAGTCATTTAGCTCTTGGAAAATGTACCTAGTAAAATTAATTTCTTCCTTTCTTTTTTTTTCTTTTCTTTTCCTTTCCTTTCCTTTCCTTTCCTTTCCTTTCCTTTCCTTTCCTTTCCTTCCCTTCCCTTCCCTTCCCTTCCTTTCCTTTCCCTTCCCTTTCTTTTTCATTTTACCTATCCCTTTCCCTCTCTCTCTCTTTCTTTCTTTCTCATGAGTCAGAGTCTCACTCTGTTCCCAAGGCTAGAATGTCCGTGACATCAGGTTTTTACACAGACACATCTAACACTTCACTTTAAGTGATTCTCCAGTCTGAACCTCTGGAGTAGTTGGAACTATAGGCAAGGATACAACACTTGAATACCATTTCTATTAGAGTAGAATTCAGTTAAAAATTAGGGCTGAGAATGTTTTTCTATTGCCCAGCCTATTTTTTTTTAACACAGTAGCTCAGGGGATCTGCCAAATTTAGCTTCCAAGAGCATCAAAATATTATAGTCATGCATGGGATAAGTCATTGAGTTCTACTTTAGTAATGAATTTATCTGGAACTTTGAGGATTGTGGAATCCTGAGTCCTCCATGACACATATGAAGTATGTCACTACTTTTACATATTCATGCTGGGAGTTCACCACAACCATGTATGGATCTTTTTTATCTTTATCAGATTTCATTAGTTATTGTGTATTATACGTGTGATACAACATAACTTTTCCATCCGTATTGTGGCTAAGAAGTCAAAATTTTAGACACTCCTATCATGGAATTCAAAATTGTTGTAAATTTCAAGATAGGCTCATATTTTTCATGATCATAATAAATCATTTCAGGTATGGAGTATACTACTGGACACAGCACCTCACCAGATTTCAAGAGGGAACCATCTGTGAGATACTAACCATCAGAAATAAGCCTATTAAAGAGAAACAAGTAACACTTCATGAAAAGTAGTACTTGAGGGGGAGGGCAAGATGGCAGACTGGAGTCACCCTTGGACAGAAGCTCCCATCCAGAAGGAAGGATAAAGTCCTGAAAATACCCAATTAAGGTGAAGAATGTGTGAAAGCTGAAAGAGAAGAATAATATCTACAGGTCACCCCTGCTGAGATAGGCTGTGACTCCAAGAAAGCCAATTTTTACAGGTTTTCTACAGGTGAACCATGAACTGGGGATTTATTGTCTCAGCCCACGTGTGAGAGCTATAAAAAGTGGGGTCTATTTCCCTAGTGATCCCGAGAGACTCCAATTATTTTCTCTCAGGTAGAAAATTTAAACAAATCTTCTAACTGCCATTCTGAATTCCTATTCCCCTGTTGCCTTCATAGACTGTGACATGAGGCTCAAGACAATAGTCACCCATCCCTGCCAGACCAAGTGCCCTACTGCCAACCTGCCTGTGACTGCTAAAGCCAGCATTAAATAGGTTGTTCTCCCCACATCTGGTCCCTTGTCTTGCATGATCCTGTGAAGAGATGGACTGCTTCTGACTGTCAGAACCTCTCCCTCCCACCCCTCGCCTCACCAGAGGGCCCACCTGTGACCGCTAGAGCCAGTGCACCTCAGACTGAGCTCCCTACACCTAGCTGGCTTGATCAGTTAAGACAATGCTCCACAGGATGCACTTACTGAGATTGGCCTACCAGGGACCAACAGAGCCAGTGTTCCCTGGGTTGCATTCCACATGACCAGCACACCTGGGACAACCAGAGCTAGTGTGCCCTGGGTTGTGCTCACCAAGACCTGCCCACCATCCTGTGAAAGCCAGGGACAGCAGTCTGGGTTGTGACCTGGTATTGGCTGGCTGGATTGTGACAGCCAGAGCCAGTGTTCTCTGGGCTGATGTCCTGGCACCTGGCTGGACACCTTTGACTGTCAGAACAGCGCCCCAGGTTGCAATTCCTGGGACTGGTCATGCCATCTGTAACTGCCAGAGCCCTTGCTCTCTGGGCTTAGTTCCCCACACCTGGCCCGCCAGCAGTGACTGCCAGAGGCTGGGAACCTTGTGATGCACTCCCTGGGACCATCCATCTTGCCTGTAACTGCCAGAGCCAAAATACCCATGTTATGCTCCCCATGATCAGCCCTACCTCCCCCACACAGCCAGTCAGCCTGAGACTACCAGAACCACTGGCACTCTCTGGTCATCACTCTTGGCCTCCTCACAACCTTCAAGACTCGGTGCTTTGCCCCAGCCCTACCAGACTCTTGAGCTCAGTGCTCTCCTTGGTGCTACGCCCCTGCCCCTGTCTGACCAGTCTCTCTACCAGAGTGCTCTCCTTGCTGAATACAATGGGGTGCCAGTAACTGCCATAATTGCTGTAGCCTCCACAAACTTGCTGCTGGATCCCTGTACCTGCACTCACGGAGTTCCTCCTACAGTTGCAACTCCCTGCGGCAGTTGCCATAGGAGCTACACAAGGTCAGTTCCCACAAAGATCCAACTGCAATGAAATGAGCCCACTGGGGTCTAATTTTGAACAAACACTTCTCCAACTCTGTGGTCTCCCAGAGGAAACCAGAACTCACTCTATAGGGTTACCAGTGCTACAGAGAAGTGGGGGAAAGGGCTCAGTATCTATGGGAGAAAAATATTTGCTAACCTCCTACCCTCAGGATTAGACTGAGATCAAATGGAACACTAGTCACTGCCTACTGAATATCTGAGGTGATCAGGCCTCAGATTCCCAACAGTCTGGAAGCAGAAGGTGTTAAAGGAGCAGAGTCTTGAAGGTTGTGAGGAGCCCAGAAGTGGCTGGGCTGTGGGGACATTAACTTTCCATTGACTCTGACAGTCACAACTCTCAGAATACTAGTTCATTGGAGAGAGCAGAACTTCGGCCCTGCTGAGCCACCAGTGACTTGGTGTGAAAGAAGAGCAAGGTTGAGAAAGAGACTCAGATCCCTGGTCCAACCCTCTTACCAGATAAACCTTTTTGACTGCACAGAGCATCAGAGGATGCCAAATTGAGCAACTCATAGACCTCTGTCTTCCAGTTGCTGGAGATCTTGTGAACTCTCCCACTTGAGAGTTCATACAGACAGGGTCTATTAGTTTAGAACTCTTTTTTTTTTTTTTGCAGTTTTTGGTCGAGGCTGGGTTTGAATCCACCACCACCAGCTTATGGGGCCAGTGCCCTACTTCTTTGAGCTACAGGTGCTGTCCAGTTTAGAACTTTTAACCTAAGCAAATTTCTCAAGGCCACCCTCAGTTGATACCTTGGTTGTATAGAAACAGGAAGAGTTGATTTTCCTCCTCTGATAAATATCCACGGGGTTTGGGCTGTCTTATCTGCTTGTATCTCTCCATAGTTAAGACTCTACCAGAGTCACTGATCCACTAGGATCAGACAAGAACCAACTGAACACAAGACAGAGCCAGCTAACTCCACAACATCAAGCAAGTTTCCTCAGCCTCAGACTGTAATATTATATGGGTCTTTTGTAAAGCTGTAGGAAAAAAACTACAGTCATCAGTCCCAAAGCCTTAACAAAGAACTGGTTAAACAGAACACTAGGAAATACCAATCAAATTCCACCTCATTTCCCCATCTAGGAAACGGTGAAAACTAAAAATTTGGTGAAAACTGCGGAAAAACTCAGGCAACATGAATAATCAGATTAGATCAATTCACCCAAAGAATGACATAATAGATACACCCTAAGATCCCATTCATGAGCAAATGTCTGAGATGTCAGAAATCGAGATCAGAGTTTGGATAGCAAACAAGATAAACAGAATGGAGTAAAAGAGGCAATTGGAATTTCAAAAAAAAAATTATTCTATAAAATATCTAAAAAACTTAACAATTTCAAACTTTCACACATGAGTTTGAAGCCCTCAAAGATCTGAAAATTTTGCTAGAATCTCTTGCTAACAGACAGGGGCAGGCAGAAGGAAAGATTTCTGACATTGAAGACAAAGCATTTGAACATGCTCAAGCATTCGATTATGAAGATAAATGGAGAGAAAAAACAAATCATTGTCTCAGAGAGCTCTGGTGCAATTTGAAGAAAACTAATATTCATCTTATAGAAATCTTTGAAGGTGATGAAATTGCTTCCCAAAACACAGAAGGTCTTCTTCATAAAATTATGAAAAAGAACTTTCAAGACATGCCAAGAGATTCTGAAATTCAGACAGCAGACAGTTTCAGAACCTCAGCATGACTCAACCTGAACAAGACATCCCCCACACATCATAATTGATCTCACTAAAGTTAATATTAAAGTGAAAATTCTGAAAGCATTTAGACATAAGAAAACCATAACCTACAAGGGGAAGAGTATTAGAATGACTGCAGATATCTCTGCTGCCACCTTTTAGGACAAAAGAGGCTATTCATCAACTTTTAATCTCCTATAACAAAACAAATTTCAACCCAGGAACATGTACCCAGCTAAAATGAGTTTTATAGATCATGGAGAAATCAAATACTTTAATGACATTCATATACTGAAGAAATTTGCCATTACTAAGCCAGCTCTCTAGGAAATTATCAAACCTATCCTCCATAATGACCAGTGCAATCCTCCACCACAGAAGTAAACTCACTCAGAAACTTTTGATCAAATTCCAACTTCCACAGAGGCAAATATCCACTGGACCATTGAGCAACTCAATATTCAATAATTTGCTAGCTTATCAATAATTCCAATGAACGTGAATGGCTTAAATTATCCTCTAAAGAGGCACAGATTGGCTAACTGGATACAGAAACTCTGACTATACATCTGTTATATTCAAGAATCACATCTTACTTTAAAAGATAAATATAGACTGAGGGTGAAGGAATGGTCATCTATATTCCTGGCAAATGGAAGACAGAAAAAAGCAAGTATTGCAATTTTATTCACTGATACAATAGGGTTTAAACCAACAAAAGTAAGCAAAAAAGAAGATAGCCATTTTATGTTTGTTAAGGGTAATACTCAATAGGATAAGATCTCAATTATCAATATCTATGCACCCAACAAGAATGCACCTCAATTGATAAGAGATACTCAAACAAGCATGAGCATCTTGATCTCACCCAGCTCCATCATAATAGAAAATTTTAACAGTCCTTTGGCAATGTTGCATAAATCCTCCAACAAGAAGCTTAGCATAGATATTTTAGATTTAAATTTAACTATTCAACATTTGGACTTCACAGATATCTACAGACCATTTCATCCTAAAAAAACAGAATACATATTTTTTTCATCAGTCCGTGGAACATACTCCAAATCAATTCATCTTAGGCCATAAATCTAATCTCAATAAATTTTAAAGAATAGAAATTATTCCATGCATGTTCTTGGACCATCACTGAATAAAAGCTGAACTCAGTAATAACAGGAATCTGCAGACTCATACAAAAACATGTAAGTAAATAACCTCATGCTGAATGATAGATGGGTTAGAGACAAGATCAAAAAAAAGTTATCAAATTTTCAGAACAAAATAATAATGAAGATACAGTTACTAGAACCTCTGGGATATTGCAACAGCAATCCAAAGAGGAAAATTTATAGCATTGAAATGGTACCTCAAGAGAACAGAAAGAGAGGAAGTTAACAACTTAATGAGACATCTCAAGCAATTGGAAAAGAAAGAACATTCCAATCCCAAGTCCAGCAGAAAAAAAAAAGAAATAACTAAAATTAGAGCACAATTAAATGAAATTAAAAACAAAATAATTACAACAGATCAATAAATTTAAAAGTTTTTATTTTGAAAAGGTCAATAAAATAGATGAACCTTTGGCCAACCTAACCAAGAAAAAAAGAGTATAATGTCTTATCTCATTAATCAGAAATAGTAAATATGTAATAACAACAGACCCCTTAGAAATTAAAAAAAATCAGGGGTGGAGCCACGATGGCAGACAGCAGCCAGCTTTTTACAGAAACTCTTCCAGAAGGAGGCTTAAAGGACAGAAGTTTAGCAAGGAGGCTGATGGTATGGAGCAGAGCCAAGACAGAAAATTGAAGAACACACTTAAACCTTCCTGAGGCAATCTGCAACCCCAAAAACACAACCAGAAGTTACAAAATCCACCACCAAGCAGATGGAAGTCCCCTCCCCCACAAGAAGGGCTCAAAGTTTACTCCAGGAAAACAAGGAAGCAGAGTTCAAACATCCTCCATTCCATCCCATGGGAGAGACTCCCTAAAAATGGACTGCCTACCCGTGCTGGCATGCCAAGGCACCCTCCTGCCAGTCATAGAATTATAAAATTGTATAAAACTGTATATATTCCCCACGTGCAACAGTGAACTCTGAGGATTCCTCCCCTCACCCTGAGGTCTGGAGGTTTATTACCTACAGAGTCCAAATTCTTGGGCATCTCCTTGAGAGAAGTGGAGAAGGAAAAAGCTGGTGCTTCTCTGTGTTGACTGTAGCACTGGAGTGAGGAGAATGAAGTTGGCTTAGAGGAAGCCATACACCAACAGTGGCATCCTGAGCTATCAAGTGACACCATTCCAGATAGGCAAGACTCATCTCCCTAGGCAAACAGAGGTTCCAGACAACATCCACAGGTGGATTGGACTTGGCAACTTTTGTAAGTAGAGACAATTAGTATCAGTCCTCAGGGGTATAGCTGAGACAAAGGCAGTGGGAGTGTAGAGGCTGGAATTGACACCTGAGCGTAAACTCTAATTTTCTTGATATTCAGAGATGAGTTCCTCGCAAGCTCTAGCAGCTTATGACTTGCAGAAGAATTTAGAAGAGACAGAAGGTGTGATACTGGAATGGCAAGAACTTCCAAAGCATAAATTTTTCCCTTGCCAGACTAGACTCAGATTTCCCAATGAGCATCTTGCCCTCAGGGGAATGCTGAGACAAAGGTAGTGGGCTGGCAGAGGCAGAAACTGACACCTGAGTGTCTAATTGTTTTGCTACCCAGGGTTGTGTTCCTCATCAGCTCTAGCAGTCTCTAACTTGCAGAGGAATTTAGCCAGGACAGAAGACGAGGAACTTGAATTAAGAGAATGTTCATAGCCTAATTTAAACACACAAACCCCCCTGCCAGATTCAGAGATCTATGTGATTTTGGCAGTCATAAACTGTGGGAGCAGTTGCGTACTGGTGTGAATAGGGTCATAGACCTGGGGGATTATGAGTGACTATGTGCAAGGTGGGGAAGGTGGAATTAACCTTCTTAGACTAACTCATTTGCTGGGTGGGTCCTTTTGCCTTCACAGAACCCTGAAATTAGTTATATCTGAGCTGTGAGCAGACCTCTCTTAATTAGTTGCCAGAAACATTTGAACTTTTCCACTTGAAATGGGTGATTACTAGGACAACTAATTTGGACCCCTTAAACCAGGCATACCCCCCAAGTGACTATTCAAAAGGGCACCCTGGGTGTATGGTTGATAGAAGGTTTGATTTTCCTTGCCTAATTGTTGTTTTTGAGGGTGGGGTGACTTAATTGCTAATATTTCTCCACAGCAGAGACTTCAACATAGAGAAACTGAATCACTAGGGTAGGACTAGGTAGAGATCAGCTGAAAATAAGACAGAGCCACTTAGACCCACCACACCAAGCAGGACCCCACTCTATCAGGACATAACAAAGTAGGTTTATCTTGACAAACCTCAAGGGTAAAAGTCAAATAGGGTAAAATAATTATAGCGTGGTATCAGTAGAAAATCTCTGGTAATAGGAATAACCAGAGTAGATCAACACCCCCCCCCCATGAAAAGGATGTGGCTGGTAATATTAATAACCAGATTAGGTGAACGCCCCCAAGAAAAAATGTGCCAAATGAAACCGAAGATCCCCTATATAAATAGATGACTGAGATGTCAGAAATTGAATTCAGAATTTGGATCAATGATAAGATTAATAGTGTAGACGCAAAGATACAAATACAAATTCAAGGAACATTCCAAAAGTTCACTCAAGAATTCAATGAATTCAAAGACAAAACCACCAAAGATTTTGAAACATTGAGGAAAGAGATTGCAGCCCTCAAAGATCTGAAAAATATGGTAGAATATCTTGGTAACAAAGTGCAGGAGACAGGAGAAAAGATCTCATATGTAGAAGACAAAGCTTCTAAATATTTACAAATGTCCAAAGAGAATCAAATATGGAAAGCAAAAAAAAACTTTCTCAGAGAGCTCTGGAATAAATAAAAGAAAACTAATATTGGCCTCGTAGGAATCCCTGAAGGTGATGAAATTGCTTTGCAAAAAACAGAGGCTCTTCTTTATGAAATTATGAAAGAGAACTTTTTGGATATGTCAAGAGATCCTGAAATTCAAATTGTTGACAGCTTTGAAATCCCAGCACAACTCAACCCAAATAAGACATCCCCCAGACACATCTTAATTAACTTCACTAAAGTTAATATGAAAGAGAAAATCTTGAAAGAAGCGAGACGTAAAAAAATCATAACCTACAAGGGAAAGAATATTGGAATAACTGCATATCTCTCTGACAAAAACTTTTAGGCAAGAAGAGAGTGGTCATTGACATGTAATCTCTTAAAACAATATAACTTTTAGCCCAGGATCCTGTATCCAGTTAAACTGAGTTTCATTTATGATGGAGAAAATGTTTAATAACCAGAATCCATAGAGAACTCAAATGCATTAACAAAAGAAACAAAAACAAAAACAAAAACAAGTGATCCCATTGCAGGGTGGGCAGAGAAGTTGAAGAGAAATTTCAGGAAAGAAGACAAGTGTACGACCTATAGGTATATGAAAAAATGCTCAGCATCCTTAATCATTAGAGAAATGCAAATGAAAACTACTTGGAGATGTCACCAACTCCAGTAAGATTAGCCCATATCACAAAATCCCAAAACCAGAGTTGCTGGTGTGGATGTGGAGAAAAGGTAACACTGCTACACTGCTGATGGAAATGCAAACTAATACATTCCTTTTGGAAAGACATCTGGAGAACACTTAGAGAACTAAAAATAGACCTGCCATTCAATCCTACAATTCCATTATTAGGTAGATACCCACTAGATAAAAAACCAGATTACAATAAAGGTATTTGTATCAGAATTTTTTTGCAGCCCAATTCATAATTGCCAGGTCATGGAAGAAGCCCAAGTCCCCATCAATCCACAAATGGATCAATAAACTGTGGTATATGTACACCATGGAATACTATGCAGCCCTAAAGTAAAATGAAGACTTTACCCCCTTCATGTTTACATGGATGGAACTGGAAAATGTTCTTCTTAGCAAAGTATCACAGGAATGGAAGAAAAAGTATCCAATGTACACAGCCCTTTTATGAAACTAATTTATAGTTTTCAAATGAAGGCTACAACTTAATTCTAGCCCAAGAATTTGGGGAGGGGGTAGGGACGGGGCGAGGAGAGGGGGAGCGGGGGGGTGGGAGGGTGACTAGAAAGCTCACCTATATGGTCTGTCTAACAAGGGTACAAGTGAACTTTTCTAGAACTAGAGTATTAATGTTTGACACAATGACTAAGTAAATGACATGAAGTCTATGTTGACCAGCTTGATGAGAGTATTTCAAATTGTGGATGAAGACACTACATTGTACCCCATGTTTACATTGATGTATACAGGTGTCATTTAATAAAAAAAAATACGAAAGTGTATATCAAGAGAATCTAAATATAGGAAGTTAACAACTTAATGGGACATCTCAAGCAGATGAGAGAGGAAAAACATTTCACCCAAATCCAACAGAAGAAAAGAAATAATCAAAATTAGAGCAGAATTAAATGAGATTGAAAACAAAAGGATTATAGAACAGATCAACAAATCAAAAAGTTGTTTTTTGAAATAATCAAAAAAATTGTTAAACATTTCACCAACCTAACCAAGAAAAAAAGAATAAAATCTCTAATTTGTCAATCAGAAATGGTAAAGATAAAATAACAGCAGACCCTTTAGAAATCAAAAAAATCCTTAATGAATATTATAAGAAAATGTATTCCCAGAAATATGAAAATCTGAAAGAAATTCACCAATACTTGTAAGCACATTATCTCCCAAGACATAGCTAGAATGCAGTGAAAATTTTGAACAGACCTATATCAAGCTCTGAAATAGCATCAACTATACAAAATTGCCCTAAAAAGAAAAACCCAGGACCAGATGGCTTCACATCAGAATTCTACCAAATCTTTAAAGAGGAACTTGTACCTATATTATTCAACCATTTTGAAAACATAGACAAGGACATGATCAAATACCCAACACATTCTATGAAGCTACCATCACCCTGATCCCCAAATCAGGAAAAGACCCAACAAGAAAAGAAAATTACAGATCAATATCACTAATGAATATTGATGCAAAAATATTCAGCAAAATCATAACAAAGAGAATCAGGCAATACATCAAACAAATTATACATCATGACCAAGTGGGTTCCATCACAGGATCTCAAGAATGGTTCAACATAGAGAGATCTATAAATGTAGTTCATCACATAAACAAATTAAAAAACAAAGACAATGTGATTCTTTCAATTGATGCAGAAAAAGTGTTTGATAATTTCCAGCATTCCTTCATGATCAGAACACTTAAGACTATTCGTAAAGAAGGAACATTTCTTAAACTGATAGAGGCCATCTACAGCAAATCCACAGCCACTATTGTTTTGAATGTAGTTAAGTTGAAGTCATTTCCACTCAGATCAGGAATGAGGCAAGGTTGCCCATTGTCTACATTGCTCTTTAATATTGTAATGGAAGTTTTAGCCATCACAATCAGGGAAGGGAAAGAAAGAGATCAAATGTATCCATATAGGGTCAGAAGACATTAAATTTTCACTTTTTCCAGATTATTATTATTGTATATCTGGAATATATCAGGGATTCTACTACTAAACTCTTAATAGTAATCAAGGAATATAGCAGTGTCTCAGATTTCAAAATCAACACTAATAAATCAGTAGCCTTTATATACACCAACAACAGCCAAGCTGAAAAACCAGTCAACGACTCCTTCCCATTCGCAGTAGTGCAAAATAGGATGACATACTTGGGAGTTTACCTAACAAAGGATGTGAAAGATCTCTGTAAAGAAAACGATGAAACTTGAAGAAAAGAAATAGATGAAAATGTTAACAAATGGAAAAAACATACCATCCTCACAGCTGGGAAGAATCAACATTATTGTAATGTCATTACTACCCAAAGCAATATAAAATTTTAATTCAATTCCCATTAAAGCTCCATTGTCATACTTTAAATATTTAGAAAATATAATACTTCATTTTATATGGAATCACAAGAAACCTCAAATACCAAAGACATTACTCAGGAACAAAAACAAAGTAGGAGGAATTACTTTATCAGACCTCAGACTATACTATAAAGTGATAGTGATCAAAAGAGTGTGGCACTGGCACAAAAACAGAGAGGTAGATGTATGAAACTGAATAGAGAGCCAAGAGATGAATCCAGCTACCTACTATTATCTGATCTCTGACAAACCTATTAAAATTATTGAGTGGGGAAAAGATTCCCTATTTAAGAAATGGTTCTGGTCTAACTGCAGGGTGCCCTGTAGAAGACTGAAACTAGTCCCACACCTTTCACCATTAACTAAGATAGACTCTCACTGGATTAAAGATTTAAGCTTAAGACATAAAACTATGTAAATTCTAGAAGAAATTGTAGGGAATAAACTTGAGGAAATCAGCTTAGATGAAAATTTTATGAGGAGGACCCCTCGGGCAATTGAAGCAATGTCAAAAATACAATTTTAGGACACAATCAAATGTAAAATTTTCTGCACAGCCAAGAATAAAGTGGGTAGATATCCCTCACAATGGGAGAAAATTTTTGTTGGATATGTCTTGACAAAGGTTTAATAACCAGAATCCACAGAGAACTCAAACATATTAGCAAGAAAACAAATGATCTTCTCTCAGGGTGGGCAAGGGACATGAGGAGAAATTTCTCTAAAGAAGACAGGTGCATGGCCTACAGATATATGAAAAAATTCTCTTCATCCTTAATCATCAGAGAATTGCAAAACAAAACTATTTTGAGGTTCATCTAACCCCAGTAAGTTTAGCCCATATCACAAAAGCCCCAAACCAGAGATGTTGGGATGGACGTAGAGAAAAGGGAACACGTCTACACTGCTGGTGGGATGCAAATTAATATATTCCTATTGGAAAAACTTCTGGAGAACACTGAGAGAAATGAAAATAGACCTTCCATTTGATCCTGCAATTCCTTTATTAGGTATATATCCAGAAGACCAAAAATCGAATTACAACAAAGATATTTGTATCAGAATGTTTACTGAAGCACAATTCATAATTGCTAGATCATGGAAGAAGCCCAAATGCCCATCGACCCATGCATGTATGGATAAATAAATCATGGTACATGTATACCATGGAATACTATGCAAGCCTAAAAAGACAGAGACTTTCTTACTTCATTTTTATATGGATGGAATCAGAAAATGTTCTTCTTATCAAAGTATCTCAAGAATGGAAGAATAACAATTCAGTGTACATAGCCCTACTTTGAAATTAATTCATAGCTTTTATAGGAATGTCATTACCTAATTATAGCCTTAGAATATGAGAAGGAGGTAGGAGAGGGAAGGTAAGTGGGCTGGATTGGGGGATAGAGGGTGATTGATGGGGTCACCTCTGTTTTATCTTATAAGGGTACAAGTGAATATTTCTAAATGCAGAGTGTGAACGTTTTAACTTAATAAATAAGAAAATGACATGAAGTTTATGTTAACCTGTTTGATGAGACTATTTCAAAATGTATATGAAAACAGCACACTTTACCACATGATTTCATTAATATACAAAGTTATGCTATAAGAAATATAAAAGAAATTCAAAAAAATCCTTAATAAATATTACAAGAAACTTTATTTCTGGAAATATGAAAATTTTAAGAAAATTGACCAATTCTTGAAAGCATGAGACCCCAAGACATAGTCAGAATTAAGTGGAAATTTTAAATAGGCCTATATCAAGGTCTGAAATAGCATCAATTATATAAAATCTCCATAAAAAGAAAAGTCTTGAACCAGATGGCTTCAAATCAATATTCTACCAAACCTTCAAAGAGGAATGAATACCTATATTACTCAACCTTTTCCAATTTATAGAAAAAGACGATATAGTACCCAAAACATTCTAAGAAGTAAACATCATCTTGATACCCTAACCAGGAAAAGACCCAACAAGAAAAGAAAATTATAGACCAATTTCATTAATGAATATTGACATGAAAATATTCAACAAGATCCTAATTAATAGAATCCTGTAGCACATCATAGAAATTATACACCACAACCAAATGGGTTTTATCATAGAATGTAAAGTATAATTCAACATGCATAAATCTAGAAATGTAATTCATCAGATAAACTAATTAAAATACAATTCCACACAATTCTCTCAATTGATGAATAAGCTTTTGATAATATATAGCATCACTTCTAGATGATAATACTTAAGAAAATCGGTATAGAAGGGGCATTTTTAAAACTAATAGAGGCCATCTACAGCAAAACCACAGCTAGTATCGTATTGAATAGAGTTAAATTCAAAGCATTTCCACTCAGATCAGGAACCAGGTAAGGTTGCCCATTGTCTCCATTGCGCTTTAACATCGTAATGGAAGTTTTAGAAATCACAATAGGGAAGAAAAGGTGATCAAGGTATCCATATAGGGTGAGAAGACATTAAACTTTCACTCTTAGCAGATGATATGATTGTATATCTGGAAAACACTAGGAATTAGACTAAAAAACTTTTAGAAGTAATCAAGGAATACAGCAGCATCTCACTTTACAAAATCAACACTCATGAATCTGTAGCCTTTATATATACCAACAGCAGCCAAGCTGAACAAAAGGTCAAGGACTCTATTCCATTCACAGTAGTGACAAAAAAGATGAAATATTCAGGAGTTCACCTATCAAAGGATGTGAAAGATCTCTATAGGGAGAACTATAAAACTATAAGAAAAGAAATAGCTGAAAATGTTAACAAATGGAAAAACATGCCATGCTCATGTTTCGGAAGAATCAACAATGTTAAAATGTCCATACTACTCAAAGCAATATATAATTTTGATGCAATTCCTATTAAAGCTCCATTGTCATACTTTAAAGACCTTTAAAAATAATATTTCAGTTTATGTGGAATCAGAAGAAACCTCAAATATCCAAGACATTACTTTGAAAAACAAACAAATCAAGAGGAATCACACTATCAGACCTCAGAATATGGTATAAATTGATAGTGATCAAAACAGCATTGTACTCATAGAAAAACAAGGTGATAGATGTATGGAACAGAATAGAGTGCCAACAGATCAAGCCAGCTACTTACTGTTACCTGATCTTTGACAACCCAATGAAAAATATTGAGTTGGGAAAAGATTCTCTATTTAACAAATGGTTCTGTGGGAACTGGCTTGTACCTCTAGAAGTTTGAATATGGAACTACATCTTTCACCATTAAGCAAGATAGACTCTCACTGTTTTAAAGATTTCAACTTAAGACATGAAACTATAAATGTATTAGAAGAAAATGTAGAAAACACTTTAATAAATCAGCCTGGAGGAAATTTTTATGACAAAGACCCCCAGGACAATTGAAGCAACATCAAAAATACAATATTGGGACCTGATCAAACTAAAAAGCTTTTGCACAGCCATGAACTCAGTAATAAAGCAAGCAGACAGCCCTCGGAATGGAAGAAGATGTTTGCAAGTTATGTCTCTGACAAAGGTTTAATAAGCAGAATCCATAGGGAAATTAAAGGTGATAGCAAGAAGAGAACAAATGATCCTATTTCAGGCTGAGCAAGGGACTTGAAGAGAAATTTCTCTGAGGAAGATTGGCGCACGGCCTATAGATATATGAAAAAATGCTCACCATCCTTAATCATCAAAGAAATGCAAATAAATCTACTTTGAGATAGCACTTACCTCCAGTAAGATTAGCCCATATCAGAAAATTCCCAAATCAGAAATTATGGTGTGGCTGTGAGAAAAGGGAACACTTCTACACTGCTGGTGGGAAAGCAACCTAATACACTCCTATTAAAAATATGTCTGGAGAACACTGAGAGAAGTAAAAATAGACCTGTCATTTTATCCTGCAATTCCTTTATTAGGTATATCCAAAAAACCAAAATCACATTACAATACAGATATTTATATCTGAATGTTTATTGCAGCCTAATTCATAATTTCTAGGTTCATGGAAGAAGCTCAAGTGCCCATTGATCCATGAATGGATCAATAAATTGTGGTATATGTATACCATGGGATACTATGAAGCCATAAATAAAGACAGAGACTTTACCTCCTTCGTGTTTACATGGATGAAGGTGGAAATGTTCTTCTTAGCAAAGGTACTCCAGAATGGAAGAAATAGTCCAATGTAATCAGCCCTATTGTGAAACTATAGCTTTTATATGAAAGCTATAACATAATTATATCCTAAGAATATGGGATGGAGGAGGGGAGGGCAGCAAGGTGTATGGTTGGAGGGCGGGTGATTGAAGGTATCACCTCCATAGTTTTTCTCACATGGGTACAAGTCAATTTTTCTAAAAGTAGAATATAAATGTTTTAACACAATAACTAAGAAAATGACATGAAGGCTAATTTAACTAGTTTGATGAAAATATTTCAAATTGTGGAGGCGGAGCAAGATGGCGGAGAAGATGCATCTCTGAGTCAGCTCTCCCGGTGGTTTCAGGTGAGAGTGGGCTTGTTGGATCTCTTCTGCATGGAGTCCTTGCGCGAATAGGCAGTTCAGGGTGAGCAGCAAGGAGGTGAATTGCTGGATTGGAAGTATACCCCAGAACTGCGGTGTCAGCCAGAGAATCTCGGGGCAGCAGCTGAAAGGGCACCATCTGTGACCTGCGGTACCAGGCTAGGGGCCTGCGCCCTGTGGCGCTGGACCTCCGGTCCTCCAGCTTGCTTCCAGAGAGACAGAAACCAATCCCTCCCCCGCTAAGGGCCTGTGCCCAACTCGAGGGGAGTTTGCGTGTCTCACGGAGAGTGCGGTGAGGCGTGGACTCCCGGGCGGTATTAGGCAGCCAGAAACGGGAGACATTTGGACCCAATTCGGGGTGTTAGGGACCCAGGCATTCGGACAGAAACTCAAGGGGAAGGGACCCTGCTTGGGAACCGATCCATCCCCTAATCTTGGAAGTCTGTGTGTGGAGCTACACTGATGCAGCGACCGGCAGGGCTGATCCGATCCTGTCTTGCAAAGTCCCAAGAGCCTTTTGACCGATCCGCTGTGGCAGCGGCAGTCACGGCACCTCTCTCCTCAGAAATAAACTAAATTCTGAGGGCAGAAGGAGCCCTCTGGCTCTGTCCCCTCGGACCACACAAATTT
>CAUYTI010022997.1:0-24065 GCA_963575145.1 Galago senegalensis | reverse complement strand
TGCTGTGGCATCAGCTTAACTCACAGCAACCTCAAACTCCTGGATTCAAGGGATCCTCTTGCCTAGGCCTCCTGATGACCTACAAGTACAGGCACCTGCCACAACATCCAACTAATTTTTTCTATTTTTAGTAGAGATGGGATCTTGCTCTTGTCCAGGCTGGTTTTGAACTCCTGGCCTTAAGGGAATCTTCCATGTTGGCCTCCCAGGTGCTAGGACTATAGGCATGAGCCATCACACCAGACTAACAAGAACTTGGTTTTTTTGCATATTTTTTTGTGTGATGGTTTTTTACTATACATTAATTCATTTAGACCTTCCAATAATTCTACAAGGTGGGATTAACATCTTCATTTTACAAATGAGTAGACTGAAATGTAGAGAGTACACTGATCCAAGTCACAGTAAAGGAAAGAGTAAACCCAAGTCTTTCTTATTCCAAAGCCTTTTCTTATAACCATTACACTATATTGGCTGAATAGTGATGAGATTCTGTAGGAACCCACAGGTTTTAGCTCGACCATTTTAAACATTTTTTCAGTGGTTTCCTGATATTTTTCTAATATTTTCTGAGATTCCCCATGTTGACCCTTCCTCAGGGACAAATATGTGAGTGTTAATGACATTATACATGGGCATTCATACAACCATAAAATGTTAATTTCGTAGTAGTATATGTGGATTTGTAAAGATTCAATAAGAGAAACTCTATACAATTTATGCATTTGAGCTTTGATTAGTCAAAATAGTTATTTAATGTTTATTATGAAATGGGTAATTGGCCATAAGAGTGGGATCCATCAGGGAATGAGAAGGGTGGTGGGAACAGTAATAATCCAGTTGAAACAGACTACAATCATGGAGTCATAACAGAAAACCATGTGTCTGAGACCCATGCCAAGATCTGCCATATATCAATGGGGGTCAATCTCTGAACATTTGCTAGCCAACACAAATGGTTTACAGGGTTCAGATTATATACTAATCTATTTTGTTACCATTTAAATAAAAATTCTCAGGCTTTCTTCCTGTGGGCTAGCTCTGCACCTGGTCTGTGTTTCCATAATGTTTGCCCTTTACCCAAAGAGTCATTCTGTTTAAAATGCCGAGAATAGAAAGGGTTCACAGATGCCTCACTACAGGATCATTTCCAGTGAAGAGTTTTAAAGAAGCAAAACAAAGAGGAATTAGACATGTTTCCTCACTGTGAAGGCTTTCTTCTTCTTCTTTTTTTTTTTATAATGTCCTGGTTATTATGAATGAGGCCTTCATTTCAGATTGAATGGAATTGTCATGATACAATAATCCTAAATATGTCTATTTATCCTTCAAAACATGAGGTAGTTGGGTAGGTTCACTCATTTGTTCCAGGTATATTTATTGAACACCTACTACAGACTGGCTGCTCCTAATGCTTAGGCACCATCAACTGAACAACTCAACAGTCTCTACTCTTTAGAACCTGAGTATTTTCATGAAAAGCTAGTCTGCACGTAGGGAAAACTAAAGGGAGGAGTTTTGGAGTCATAGGCTGCCCTAATTTTGTTTTCTCTAATTCCAAAACATTTAAGACAGCACAGAAGAAATCCATACAACATAGCTTAACACATAATGCATACAAGTTGTCAGGTGTATTTTACATACATTAATTTAATCCTCACAAAAAAGCCTATGACATTACTTTTGATCTCATTGTATAGAAGAGGAAACTGATGCAAAGAGACTTTTTTTTAACCTTCCTTATTGATATATATTTTTTATTTTTTTCATTAAATCATAGCAGTGCACATTAATACTATCATGGGGTACAGTGTACTGTTTCTGTATACTATTTGAAATACTTTCATCCAACTGGTTAACATAGCCTTCATGTCTTTTTCTTAGTTATTCTGTCAAGACATTTATATTCTACATTTAGAGAGATTCAAAAAGTACCCAATGAAGTTGAAGACTGGGAGCCCAGCAAAGAGAGGTTTTTAAAAATGCAGCTAACATTCTATAATTTTGCCTCCAGTGGATTTGGGACTTGAACCCAGATCCCTCATCTCCGTTATCTTTATTCTAACCCACCACAGGATTCTGTTTTGCTGTAATCACCCATCAGCCAAAGGCTCACAGAAGACTAATAGAGATACAAATTGATAAACTCATCCGGTAAAATATCTTGTTCACTTTGGGAATTCCCCCAAATAAAGTACTTTAAGAGGGCATAACTCACTACCTCTAAAACAGCTTGAGTAGAAATATGTTTCTGTGTAATTTATCCTATCTGGTCTTTGTTCTATCTTGAGAAATATACCGAAACATAATCACTCCTCTGTCACGTGTCCTTTTTCTCACATGACAGAAAAATATCATCCCTTGAACTCTTGGCAGAGAGCCATCATTGCCCTCCTCCCCATCCCAACACTTGGCTAACAATTCCCTGTCTACTTTAGGTTAAATAATTTATTATTAAACAATTTTCCAGAAATAAAAAATAATACAAATTAAATGATGAAAACTTCAGGTCATCCTTTCAAAGTCATCGCCAGGGCTGCACACACACACACACACACACACACACACACAAAGCAATCTACAAACACAACAATAAATGAGGTATGCGATTTAATTCTAGATATTATAAGGAGGCTTAATGAAGCAGAGAAGTGGGTTTCTGGAGAAGAAGAGATGAAAGTCTGGAAAAGAAGTGTAACTTATCTGGGGATTAAAAAACGAACAACCTTAAAAGGTCAAGGAACCTGGAAACCAAGTTTATACAGGTAACGCTTCAACTCTTAAAGTAACTTAAGGTGAGAAAATTTAGCTGAGGGTGAAATTCTTTAAATAAGATGTTGTCATAAAACATCATCTGCCTTGAAAAAATAATTTTCATACTGAGGATCCAAGGACTAATTATTAGGGAGATTATAGCGGAACTAGATCTGGTTTGTATTTCACACTCTCCAGAGAGTAGTTACTTCTGATAAAATAATAGGTGTGAAGGCATATTAAAAAGTTAAAAATAACCATATAACTATTTTATTTTTATTTCATGAAAATTTTTCATTTAGGCAAAGCAAAGATTATGTTTTTTAGCACGTAACAGGACTAATGAAATATTGAAGCCTTTTATTTCAACCCACTTTAATTAGGGTTTGAAAGTTACTGGGATAAACTTGAAATTATGGATGAAAATGGGGTGTAGAAGTATGTCTAAATATTTTTCAAATATTAAAAAATAAAACCCAAACTTAATACACAAGAAATCCCAAGGCAAAAATAAGAAAATCTAATGGCTCTCTTGTTTCTCCAAACCTAATTGCAGAATGTATGTGTGGCTCTAATAAACGAAGGCTCTAAATAGTAGAGTTTTAATTTTTGATTAGGTGTTTTTAAGATGATTAAAATTTAATAAGTAATTACGATATTGGATGTTTATTCACTAGTCTAGAGATGGGGAGGGGACAAAGATAATTTCCTGAGGCTCAGTTAGTTTTGCTCTGAAACAAGAATTAGCAATGTGAGCTAAGAATGGACGGCTAAAGAGAGGAATAGTGTCGGTAAAATGGGAGGTCTCCATGGTTTATCAATTTCCTAAGTATATTGATTAATTAATACTGTACTCAAGTACAGTAACAGGAGCTAATCATACATAAAGAAAGAAACGAGGTTGAAAGCAATAAGCCATAGAAAAGTCCAGTTTCATGTTTTGTTTTTTTTAAATTTTGGGGGGATTCATTGAGGGTACAAAGAATTAGGTTACACTGACTGCATTTGTTAAAGTCCCTCTTATAACTGTGTCCCGCCCCTAAAATGTGTGCCATACACTGTGATCCTCCTCCCCCTCCTGCCTCCCCTCTCCCCACTTGGTCATCTCTCACCCCCATATTAGCTCATCTACTGCCTTCATTTTAGAATTGAGTACATCAGATTCTTGCTTCTCCATTCTTGTGATGTTTTACTAAGAAGAATGTGTTCCATCCAGGTTAACACAAAAGATGTAAAGTCTCCATTTGTTTAGTGGCTGAATAGTATTCCATGGTCTACGTATACCACAGCTTGCTAATCCATTCCTGGGTTGGAGGGCATTTAGGTTGTTTCCACATTTTGGCGATTTTAAATTGAGCTGCAATAAAAAGTCTAGTGCAAGTGTCCTTATGATAAAATGTTTTTTTTTATTTTTTTCCTTCTGGGTAGATGCTCAGTAGTGGGATTGCAGGATAGTTTTGTGTTTTCACACTGAAAGTTCCTCTTGCTGATTGGGCCGTGCATTGTGTCTTGGAAGTGCTTATTGAGAGTGATTCTCTCACATCTTTATGCAATTTCCTTATCTCCATCATTTAGCAATCAACCTCTCCTATGCCCACATCTGTCAAGCTACTGCCACTTTTTCTTAAGCAATGTCATATATATTCTATGGTATTTTTTTAAAAAAATTTATCATGTCTTCTTGATTGTATAATGTTTTTATATCAACTGTTATTGGTCCCATTAGTTCTCTCTCTACAGAGATTTGAGTTTTCTACTCCTAACCCCATTTTCCCAAATACACCTTCTTATGTTTAGTGAATAGTTTTGTAGGATGAGAGATTTTTCAGGAAACGCCTGTAGTTTCTACTATTGTAATATGTCCACAAACTTGATTCTAGTCAGCTAGGTTTTGCCAGCTACACAGTAAATCTTCCTGAGAAGTCTCGAGTATGCTGTGATGAATTGTAAACTTTTAGATGCTAAGTCTCGAAAAAGACAAATCAGCTAAAAAATAGAGTATTGAAGAAAATATAAACCAAATTCCTGGGCTACAAACATATTTGAAATAGAATTATTGTTTCCATTTCCACATCCATGGTCTAAATACTGTTTGGTTGATACATATATTTAAGATATAATTAACTATGTTAGGTTTGTGTAACTTTGTCACCTAAGTCAGAAAGAGTATGTTCATTTATTTCAAATTAATCATGCCTTTGTACAAGGAGGCAGAGCTTTTCTTTCTTTTTTTTTAAGACAGAGTTTCACTATATCACCCTCAGTAGAGTTCTGTGGCTCACAGAAACCTCAAACTCTTGGGCTTAAGCCATTCTCTTGCCTCAGCCTCCCAAGTAGCTGGGACTACAGGCACCTGCCACAATGCCTAGCTATTTTTTGTTGCAGTTGTCAATGTTGTTTAGCTGGCCTGGGCTGGGTTCAAACCCTCTAGCCTTGGTGTATATGGCTGGTGCCATAACCACTGTGCTCCGCGAGCTGAGCCTTGAGCCTTTCTTTAAGATATGTGTATACACATACAAACACACATTGAAGCATAAATGATGGCATTGTAGGACAATAGGACAACTGAATTTATAGTTCTTGGCTAACTTACCTTTTTTTTTTTTTAACTTTGAGATATCATCTAACACCAGTAAGATTAGCCCATATCACAAAATCCCAAAATCACAGATGCTAACTTACTTTTTCATAGAAAAATTGTAACTTTTTTCAAGGAAGAGTAGTGGTAATTTGAGAAAACTCATACTTAGGAAAAACTTAAATAATTCAAGTCATTTTGAGTTCTTAGAAAAGAAAATAAAGGTTATGGTTAAAATAAACATAGAGGTTTTATGATACCAAGAAAGAATGCACTAATAAAATGTAATTAACTAATTATTTCACAATTAACTTCCATAAGCCTATTTCCTCATCTGTAAAATAAGGATAATGATAATAGCTACCTAAAGCATTGTCGAGAATATTAAATGAGATAATATAGGTATATCTGTATTGTATAGCACTTAACCCTGTGGTGGGTTCATAGTAAATGGTCATTAAACACTGGCAATTATTCAAATTGACAATTAAAAATCTCATTGTTCAGAACAGAGGTGGATTAACCAATCCCAATGGGTTTTTTTGTTGTTGTTGCAGTTTTTGGTGGGGGCTGGGTTTGAACCCACCACCTCCAGCATATGGGGCCGGCGCTCTACTCCTTTGAGCCACAGGCACTGCCCCAATCCCAATGTTTTAATGTTTGAGTAATATATATATTTTTGCTCCTATAAAGTGTCATTCTTTTGAATTACCTCTCTGAAAATGATGACTGTTTTTTACAGCCCAAATCAACAATAACATACTGAGCACCCTTTTGAGGTAAGGCAGGGCACTAAGTGTTGAAGGGGATACAAATAAGTGCAAGACGCAATCCCTACAACCAAAGTTTACACCCTACTCTACAAAGAAGACGTAGGAAAGGAACAGGTTGATTTTCCTGGGATGATGTTTACTTACGTGGTGCTGACACCGACAGAAGAGTTTTGACTCTTTCCTGAGTAAACATTACCCCTCTTTAAAGAAAATGTTTCCTGAGTAAACACTACCCCTCTTTCAAGTTTAATTTAAGTGGGCGTTATTATATACGAACATTTTACATACCACTGAGGCCCCTACATCTTAATGATTTAGCAAGTCTTTGAAGAGAAGATAGACGAGAGTGTAGAAGATATGGTCTGTCATGACCTAAATAGATTTTTTTGGTTGATAAATATATTTAAGATATAATTAACTACTGTAGGTTTGTGTAACTTCATCAGCTAAATCAGAAAGAGATTCAAGGACAAAAGACATAATAGGCCTCAAGCCCACGGATTCTTTCACCTGCATTATTGTGAAATTCTGTGAGTTAGTCATACTGATTTCAATCTCGTCTGACACCAGTGCATCTTACATACATCTGCTTGGAATAGGTAGTTTTCTCCTTTGTGAGAACATAAGGCAACTTATGGTTAGAGTCATGTCGGATTTAAGGTCCTTAGGTGTGTAATCATGGCACTTTATCAAAGGGTGAACCACTTCTACATCTCTTCTGTCTCTCCCTGAACTTGAAGCAATCGAAGCTCAATGTCCTTTCCTTCTAAAATTAAAAAAAAAAAATCTCTTAAGAAAGCAAAACACAGAGAGAGAAAGGTATAAAAGAAGGAAGGAAAGAAGGAAGGAAGGGAGGAAGGGAGGAAATCTCAACAACCACACAGGTAAGCTTAAAATCTATTAAGAAAACAGAAGAGAGAGAGAGAGAAAGGAATAGAAGGAAGGCAGGGAGGAAGGGAGGAAATCTCAACAACCACACAGCTAAGTTTAAAATCTATTAAGAAAGAAGAGAGAGAGAGAGAGAGAAGGGAGGAAGGGAGGAAATCTCAACAACCACACAGGTAAGCTTAAAATCTATTAAGAAAACAGGAGAGAGAGAGAGAGAGAGGAGAGAGAGAAAGGAATAGAAGGAAGGAAGGGAGGAAGGGAGGAAATCTCAATAACCACACAGCTAAGTTTAAAATCTATTAAGAAAGAAGAGAGAGAGAGAGAGAAGGGAGGAAGGGGGGAAATCTCAACAACCACACAGCTAAGCTTAAAATCTATTAAGAAAACAGAAGAGAGAGAGAGAGAGAGAGGGAGGGAGAAAGAAATAGAAGAAGGAAGGAAAGGGCGGCTCCTGTGGCTCAGTGAGTAGGGCGCCGGCCCCATATACCCAGGGTGGTGGGTTCAAACCCGGTCCTGGCCAAACTGTAACAAAAAAAGTAGCTGAGCCTTGTGGTAGGTGCCTGTAGTCCCAGCTACCTGGGAGGCTGAGGCAAGAGAATCAGCTAAGCCCAAGAGCTGGAGGTTGCTGTGAGCTGTGACACCACAGCACTCTACTGGGGGTGACAAAGAAGAAGGAAGGAAGGAAGAGGAAAGGGAAAGGAAGGAAGGAAGGGAATCTCAACAACCACACAGGAAGCCCCAAGAAGAACTGCCATGTCAATTATTGCTATTAGGAAATGACAGTAGGTCCCGAGGTCAACAACAGCTCGGAAGATCCAGCAGCAACTCCAGCTGCGAGCCATGCACGTGACTCAGCTCGCCCATCCCTCCGTCTCTTTATTCTCTGTATAAACTGCTCTCTCCCCTCTCTCCCTTACCCAATGGCTTCTGCTTACTAATGGCTGGAGCTGCTTCATAATTTCCTATTTCTGTTTATTGTTACTGTTGTCTTTGTATGTATCTTCACCACCAGACTCTTCCAATTTATGAATCTCCGTGTGGCTTTGTAGTCTAACATCCAAGAAAGAGGATCCGCCCAAATCCGTAGCCCCCATTAAATACAGGTAGATCCTGTCTGAAGCTGATTAACGAGTAATGGACAGAGAAACACATGGATGAACGAAGAGATGCTGAGACTAATTCAGAGGGACCTAGGTGAAAGGAACTTATTTTTGTAAAAAATAAACTTTAACTTTTGAAACAGTTTTAAATTTAAAGAAAAATTGTGAAGACTGTACTAAGAGTTCCCATGTACTTCTTACCAGTTTCTCCTACTAGAGTCTTACATTAGTGTGCTACAGTTAATGAACTCATATTTAAACATTGTTATTAACTAAAGTCCATACTCTATTCAGATTTCCTTAGTTTGTACCTAAGGTCCCTTTTCTGTTCCAAGCCCCTCTCCAGGACACCATATTGCTTTTTTTTTTTTTTTTTTTGAGACAGAGTCTCAGGTTGTCACCCTCAGTAGAGTGCTATGCTGTCACAGCTCACAGCAACCTCAAAGTCTTGGGCTAAAGTGATTCTTTTGCCTCTGCCTCCCAAGTAGCTGGGACTACAGGTGCCGGCTACAACATCTGGCTATTTTCTTGTTGCAGTTGTCATTATTGTTCCAGCTGGCCCGGGCTGGGTTCGAACCTGCCAGCCTGGGTGTATGTGGCCTCACCCTACCCACTGAGCAACGGGCGCTGCCCTCATTACATTTTGATGTTGTGTCTTCTTAGATGTCATGTCCTTTCGGCTGTGACCATTCCTCAGACTTTCCTTGTTTTTGATGACTGTGACAGTTTTGAGGAGTATTAAACAGGTGTTTTGTAGACTGTCCCCCAGTTGGGATTGATACGATGTTTTCCCTACGGTCGGGGTTATGTACTTCTGCGAGAAAGACCACGAACATAAAGTATCATTTTTATCACCTCACATCAAAGGTACATACTCCCAACATGACTTCTTACTGTCGCTGTTCCTATCAGTCACTGGCTGGGGTTTGCTCTTTTCTACTCCACTTCCATACTGTACGCTTTGGAAGGAGGTCACTGGGCACTGCCGTGCGCTATGGCCGGAACTCAGTGAGCCTGGAGGACGCCCCAAAGTGGGAAGATGCCCTCACCTCCGAGGGCGGGGCACCCACATAAGGAACTGTGTTTGGAATTCTTCTGCCCAGAAGATCCATCTCTTTATTTTTTTTCATCAAATAAATGAGTCTATTTTGAAAGACTCGTGGATTTTCATTTTATAGTTTGGAAATAACCTTTTGCTACTTGATTTATTTTGTTGCTCAAGGTATCCTAGCTTTAGCTCTTGGAGCCCGTTTAGTTGGCCTTTACGCCCTCTTCACACGTCCGCATCTGTGTGTGTGTGCGTGCTCACATGTGTGCTTTAGCAGGCCCTCACGTTTTGGTCCTACAAGATATTCCAGATTCATCTGGTAGGTTTCCTGCCCCAGTCTCACAATCAGCCATTAGTCCAAAGAGCCTTGGTTCCTTTCATTGGAGAAAGGTATTACAAACCAAGATCCAGGTGCGGGCTGTGCTTGTCAGTACTGCTGTCCTTGCTTCATGCCCTGTCAGCTCACAGAGGAAGGGAATCTGTGTGTGAATGAATCAACAGGTGTATCTGCTAATCTGTATATACCCCGGGTATGCATTTTCCTAATGCTGCCGTAACAGTGTAACAGTCTGGGTGGCTTAAACAACAGAAATTTATTTTCTCACAATTCTGAGGGCTGGACGTCTGAGATAAGGTGTTAGCAAGGTTGGTTCTTCTGAGGACTCTCTTCTTGGTTTGTAGATGTCCATCTTCTCTCTGTGTCTTCACATGGTTTTCCTCTGTACCTGTGTATCCCAGTCTCTTCTTAAAAGAAAAAGAGCCATTTGGATTAGTTCTTATAAATATGACCTCATTTTTTTTTTTTTTTGAGACAAAGTCTCATTCTATTGCCCCAGGCTTGAATTGCTGTGGCATCATAACTCACATAAACCTCAAACTCCTGGGCTCAAGTGATCCTTCCCTCAGCTGCTGTGACCTTATTTTACCTTAATTATTTCATTAAAGACCCTGTCTCTAAATATGGTAACATTCTGATGTCCTGGAAATTTGGAATTGCAAATATGAATTTGAGAGGGACAAAATTCAACCCACAACAATATACATATCTATAAATATTTTCATGTGTAACCATTTCTCTATGTATTAAACTAAACATGAGTTAAAACTAATTTCTTCAACTCAAGAAACTTTTAAAGAAAACTCTTTTTTCCCCCTTTTTTGGAGATGGGATCTCACTAGGTTGCCCAGGCTGGGTTCTAACTTCTAGGCTCAAGTAATCCTCCTGCCTCACCCTCCAAGTAGCCAGGACTATAGGTGTGCACCACTGTGCTTGCTAAGAAAACTTTTTATATTAAAATAATTAGAGATTCACAGAAAGTTGCAGAAATAGTACAGAGAGCTTCAGTGTACCCTTCACACCGTTTCCCCTGACAGTTACATTTTAGATTAACCATGCTATAATATCAAAATAAGGAAACTGACCTTGGTAAAATGTGTATGTATAGCTCCGAGCCATTTTAACACATTGTTGATTCTTGTAACCGTACGTCAAGATACAGAACTATTCCATCAACACCAAGATCTCCCTCCTCTCTCTCTCTACAGCCATATTCACCTCCCTTGCCTCCCTCATCAGGATCCCAAAATGCTGGTTCCCTACCCAATCTCGCCTCCATGTTTAAAATCTTATTGTTACATGAATATTATGTGAATGCATCATATCGTATGTGACTTTATGAGACTGAATTTTTTCCCTTAGAGATATGTTCAAGTTGTTGCAAGTATCAATAGTTTGTCTTTTTATATTGAAAACAAACAGTTCAGGAAATTTTAAGGAGGCAGGAGAGGTTCTAGCTTCCACACTTCTGTTGTCATCCTACCCCTGAAAACTGCAGCAAAAACTTTTAATCTACTATTTCTTTGAAAAAAAATGGCTCTTTTTCTAATGTGTGAGTAAGTAGCAGGGGGTAGCTATCTGGGTGGGAAACCATTCAAAGTAATATAGAATGATATTTGGGAAAAAGATAAAGCACCTTAGTCCTCTTCCCAAACCCTTACCCAAATAAATCTATTTCTGATCCTTTTAACTGAAAATTAGTGGACAAAGTTGTCCTATGGCTTAAGCTATCACTTTCTTTCTTTTTATTTTTTTGCCACAGCTGCGTTTGAACCCACCACCTTGGTATATGGGACCGGCACCCTAATCCTTGAGCCACAGGCACTGCGCAACCAGTCACTTTCTTAGACAACATCTCATAACTGTGTCCCAAAAAGGCAAGGTTATTATTTCTCCATCACATTTTGTCATCCATTTATCACCATTTATTGTGTTCCCATATTACTGTTATAAGCAGTATTGATAGTTGTAAATAATTGGAAAATACAGGTCCTGCCATTGAAGAACCATCATCTCAGAAGGTTTACAGAACCAGGAATAATATAAATGATGGAAACTAGTCTTTTCAAATTGTGTGGTCTCAAAATCCTTTACACTACTAAAATTATTAAGGACTTCCAAACCTTTTATGTGGGTTACACATATATCTAATGATATATACATATAGCATAAAAATTAAAACAGCAAATTGAAATACATAAGCACACATTCCATCAGTGATGATGTAATCCTAAATTATGTAAACTCTGGAGAGAGTGAGAGTGAAAAGGCTAATAAAGGAATAATTCAAATTATTATGAAAATTGCTTTGATGTCATACAATCCCTGAACAGGTCATTGAAAGTGTCTTAGGTCCCCAGACCCACAGTCTGAGAATCTCTGGATACAAGTGTATTCATCACCAAACACAGCTTTGAGAGAGCTGTAGAAGAGAATGATATGAATTTCACATAAAGGAAAAACAAAGAGAACTTAGAAGGCAGAGCCAGAACTAGAGGTGTACAAAGCAATAAGCCATTTGGAGTAATGTGAACGGGCTTATAAATGTGCTGATCACTCTGCTGGTGGCACTATTATGAGATGTAGCTCTTCCTTATGGCTTATATTTGAAATAATAATATATTTCTTGGGATTTGTCCTAGGCAAATGAAAATTTCTAGCCACAGAAATCCTGTACATAAACATTCATATCTTTTTTTATTGGTAATTTTTAAAAACTGGAAACAACTACAATGACTCATAGGAGGTGAACGGGTAAACAAATTGTGGTATCCTTCACACCATGAAATATTACACAGCGGTAACAAAGGAATGAACCCATGAGTTAAACGGTAACTGAGAAGGAATAATTTCTCCATTTAAAAAATGAAGCATATATTAATTTGGCTCTTATCTTGTAGTGGGTGCTTTACTAGGTTTGTGAAACATGAAGAAAGCCATGATTCTTCCCATAGATAGATATCTAGTTTAATACTGGTTTAATTTTTAGATTCCACAATGAAGCCTAAAGCCCCTGCACGCCTTCTCAATCTACCCTGAAAGGAAAATGTTGGTCCCAGGACGCTTTCTCTATTTGTAATCTGACCAAAAAGGGCACTATCTTCTTATTATCCTCCAGAACAACTTAATTGGTAAATAACAAAATGGTTAAACAGTTCTGACCAAGAGCGTTTAGGAGAGCCCATTCTAGTTACTGAGACCCCACTCTCACCAACCCACGATAGTTATGGTCTCCACCTATTTCAAGGTCACAATTTGACAGAGGCCTCTGTTCTCTGCTATTTAAAAGGATTATTTTTTCTTTATAAAGAGAAAAAGATATCTACATGTGGTTTTAAAAAGGCTTCATTTCTAATCTTATAACTAGGGGCCCAAGCGGAAAAAACGAGTTTGGCAATGTTCGTTTGACCTTTAAGATCTAGACTGGCTCCTTCTTACTGTACAACTTGGTTCTTTTTATTTCTTTGCAATCCACGTATGGTCCATCTCCTTTCTCCTGTTACAGTTCTTGCTTTTTAATTAGGCTGGTGCATGCTAATGGGCAGCTGATTGTAGGGGAACATTTTAAGTTTTATTTTAACTGCAATAAAATAGTCTGGTGCTAAATATTTGCAAAGGTCAAAATTTTTACATGTGAGAAGCACTTCAGTGGAGAGTAAAAGAATGTAATTGCGCAGCTTTTCACACACCTAGCACTTGGGAGATAGTCAGTAAAAGTGAGCCAAGCGATTGAAACAGTCAACATATATTGAAGTTCTCTGACAACATCTTCAGTTAATTTAGTTAAACATTTATTTAGCTTGTGGATTCTTTGTGTCAGGCATCATGCAGGGCATACAACAGTTAATAGGATGGGTTTGCCCTAAAATACCTGGGAGAACAGAGGAGGCGGCCTACTTCTTCTAAACAGATATTAAGGATACATTCAGTGGGATGCTATGAAAAGAGCAATAGTGGCATGTATACTCTGAGAAGAAAAATGTGGGGTTGTTTACTCAGATTTGGGGGATCGGGCTCCAAAAATGAATTAATACTTACCTGCATAACAAAGGAACGTGTGTTGGTTGATGAAGAGAACAGAGAGGGAGAGATCAGTGTGGGCACAGAGAACTCAAGAGGAAAGGGACAGGGAGAAGAGCAAAGAAGAGGATTCAGGGAAGGAAAACCTAGCGGCAGTAAGGCCAGGGAGGGCCCTGAAAGTCCATTTCACTGGTCTAGCATGGAAGTAGAAGGGTAATGGCCAGAAAGAGGCAGACCCAGTACTTACCTTCTCTGTTGTTCCTCTTCCTGGGAGGGACCTCAACCCTGCAGTTGACCTCAGGGCTGGCTGTCAAATCCAATGGGGTCATGGAGGGGGGAACATTATTCAAAGGAATGGTTAGTATACACTTGAACCCCTGGAGGTGCAGACGCTGTCTACCACCTATGCTAATCTACCTCCCTGCAGAAGTCAAACTCACATCAAGATCAAGGATCCAACTGCAACCTCCTCTTCCACGGACAGGGTGGAGGGGGAGCTGCTTCTCTCCACGGGTTTCCTTTTGGATCATCTTCCTCTGGTGGCTGCGCCCTGCTGTTCTTGCCATCTGCCTGGTAAGTGACTCATGCTTCTGGTACAGCAAGAAGCACTTGGGCAGAAACATCTCTTTAAAAGATAGCCCACTAGTGGGGTCCAGAGGGGAAAGGGATGGAATAATCTGTGTAAACTTCTTTTAATCCAGGCCTAAATGTAGATGGATAAACTGATTCCAATATAGTTCAGCCAAGATCTTACTGTGTCAGAGTCAATGACTATTTGGGATCTCGTTTTAAATGTTATCAAAGAGGTAACATAGTTAAATGTTATTAAAGAGATAACATTTAACTCATCATCATTTAAAGAGATGATAACATACGTGTAACAGGTAGGGCCTTATTCTCTCTCCCCTTCCCACCCCCACAGTGTTCCAGACACTGTTGACAAAAACAAAGGAAATTCTCCCTCCTTTCCTTAAATGAAGGTTATCCAGCTTAGGGAAGCCAGAAAGAGGACAGGAGATGTCATTCCGTTTACACAGTGACAAGGTCTGAAGAATGGTTATGTGACCAATTCAGCTGACGTGAAGAGGAAGTAGGGGTCATTGGATCTGACAGGGTCGAAATACTTTATCCAGTTAGGATGTTTCCAGTGTATAGTTAGTGCGGCAGAAATGATATCTAAGTTCCAATCACCAGAGTCCTCATTACATTTATTAGAATAAAGTGGGGTAAGCGCCTGGGACCAGGGGCGTCCAACCTTTTCTTTCCTCTGCCATACAGTGGAAAAATAAGAATTATCTTGGGTCACACCCATTAAATACACAAACACTAGCAAAAGCTGATTAGCCTTAAAAAAGGTCCCTGTATACTTCTCACGAAATCAGCATCAGCCCGTGGGCCTTGGATGGGCCCTGGCTTAGAAGGCAGAGAAGTTGAACATCTCAGCTCATTCTGGGTTGGAAACTTAAAAATAAAGTAGGCTTTTGTCCTGTGCATTGGTAGGATATTTTAGCAGCATCCCTGGCCTCTATCCATACCTGTCACTGGCATCCCCACCACCCCGATTTGTGACAACTGCCTCATTGTGACAACTGAACAGTGTTGCCCCAGGTAAGAGCCACCAGTGTCTACCTGCATGGCGTGCTCCCTTTACCTCTTATCCGATTTAATGTGTACAGTATTGATCTGGTTTCCTAGTCAATCCTCCTTTCACTTAAACTAAAGCCAGTAGACCTACTGCAGATTTTTGAAGGAGGGAAGTGTGGAATGTTAACATCTGTACTCTTAGAGCTTAAGACATTGTACTAATAACTTGCAACTCAGGGTAGTAACTTTAAGCTCTCTAAATATCTGTATGATGGACTAACATTTAGTACAGGGAATGGAAGCAATGGAGGAAACCGGGAAAGCAAGGAGACGCATTGGACCAGAATGGCTTAAGATCTCAGCATCTTAACTTCAGGGACCGTGTTGGTGCTTGTAGGGGAGAAATGAAGGGGGGAAGAGGAGTTCAGCCCTTTGGCTCCTCCCTCTTCCGGGGTCAATTTCCATCTCCTGCACCACTGCCAATCTGGCTTACTCCTGAATTCTTAAAGGTATAGGTACTCTCATGGCCTCAGCTCATCCTGCTTCTCACTGTAAGTTACTATGGTCAGGGATACAGGTGTTAGATTATAGACCCCTGTGCATTACATATAAAGATGCTAGGCATCCCTGGCTTTCAGAATTGAGAAGAGCGAACTTGGCTATCAGAAGTTGAGTGATTTGCTGACAACAGCCCTGGCACAAATAGTTTTCAACAGCAGTTATTTTACTGAGCTGAACTTTCTTAACATAACAGATCATTACTCTTAAGTACAAATACGTAGTCTTAGTGGAGTCATGGGGCATAGCCTGTATTGGATTTTGATAGTTTTGCCATTTGGTTCAACAGCAGCTTGACCCTGAGTTAATTAGTCTGACAATTCCTGCTGGCTGTTTAATCAAAATACTGCAACTTTCAACTTCATCAGTAATTTAGTTCATTTGTCTTTATTATGATTCCATGATTACTTCTGGTTGGAAGACTAGTATTTTTGAGAACTGCAATGTTACTGATGAATGATAATAATGTCTGTGTAAAGATTATGCATTAGTATATCTACAATAATATCATGCACTTTAAAAATAAATTTCTTTGGAAAAAAAATAGCTTTTGGCTTCCCTGACACTCAAACTATCTTTCCTATGTTTTGATAACTAAAATTACCATCGATAAGAAAACATTAGATCCAAGAGGAGAAAAGATAATTTTTCCCCAGAATAGTTCTCATATTTCTGAAAACTATATAGATAACTTTGTAAAAAGTATAGAATTTTTCTTAAAGAAACCCCTCCAATCTACCTCCTTAACAAATCACTTGTATCTTCCATGTTTTTTCCAATCTTGTTTGCATGCATAACCAATTTTATATAGTTGCAATTACAGTGTAAATTCAATTTTGTATTCTGCTTTTTTCACTTAGCATTATTCTTCCATAATAATTTAAAGAGAGTTTTATTTATGGTTATTTCAAATGTAGAGAATATCATTTTCTAAACTGTACTTAAGTGCTCAATTTAAATATTTTAATGGCCAACTCAAATCACCCAATGTACTCTAGATAAGGGTGCGTTATAGCTAATGCTTAACATTGCAGGAAGCAACTTGCATATACATTAGATTAGAGTCAAATGTTAGACACAAGTGGAAATGAGGACATTAAAAGATGGTTGTCTTCGTGTATTTTAACATTTTTCTTCAGTTAGAAGTGTTTCCAGAATTGGTTAGTCTAGCTGCTAAATTTTCATGCCCTGAACTAATCCAGCCAGTTGTAAAATTGTACCTTTCTGCAGATGACTTGACACGTGCACCTCATTTATGCTCGGACTTGCCAGGATTCAGATAGCATTAGCTTAAATGATGGTAAGAAACTGTTCATTTTCTGTGTCAGCGAAAAATGAGGAAAGGCCAAACCACATTTCGCCCAAAGAGAGTCACGTCAGAACTGACATCTTGGCAGATACAAAAATGCAAGTAAGATATTTTAGCAGGGCGTACTAAAACTAATGAACTGAGCACGAATATACACTTCTCCGTTGTATTGAAGTGGCCTTTACTGAGTTTACAAATGTGAAAAGACACGCTTTATTAGCTACTAGAGAAGTCCTATTTCATTTAGTTTATCAGTTAAAAAATTCCTTCTCCTTTTGTGTAATTTTTAACCCTTATCTTAAAATGTGGCTTGAGATTATGGATTTTAAAGGTTAATTGTTCAAGAAATAAAACATTAAAAAGAATTCATGGTTTACCTATCTCTATTTATTAAAAGAACAGTGAAATTTTTACTTGGCAACTAAGTAGCCTAGTAAGCCCTTTCATAAACAACATTGTGCTTTCATTTAAAAAGCTAATGTGATACTGGGATGTTTTCAAATTACTAGGTTATTTGCAAGTGCTGGGGACGGCTAGGCCCTTATTCACATATGGTGTCCAATTTTCATTTCTGTATTTTCAGAGTTATTTCTTTTACCCAGAGCATTTAGGGAAGAGAAGTAGAATTGGTTGGAGGACTATTAGAGATAATGGAAGATTAAAGGTTAAGATGGAAGATTAAATTGATTGGGCCCAGGAGTTTCGGGTTACAATGACCTATAATGACACAGCTGCACTCTGGCCCAGGTGCCAGAGCAAGACCCTCCTCTCCTTCACTTTTACCAACCTAAAAAAAAAAAAAGAAAAGGATGAAAGACTGCTTTGACTTCAATAAGAACCTGTCAAAGTACTGTGGTTATGTTGTACCAGTATACTAAACAAAATTTCTGTATTTCTAGCCTTGTTCATATTTACAAGAGAAACCAGGAATTGTTTTATTGAGTTAGACTCATTGTGTAGTCAAAGAAGAATGATTAGTTCTCTGTATTTATAGACATGTGTACAGACCGGCAAGTCAGTTCCCGAGGCTGCCTCACGTGCAAGAGGACACTTCTCCCAATTGGCTTAATGAGCTCCACCACTACTTTATCGAAACATTAAAAACTTTGCATGTTACTTTGTATGGTCCTCTTAACTGTCTCCCCCAGCAGGCCTGAGGATGTGTACAATTCACATCTACTCGCTTAAGAAGAATAATATGCTCATTCTGGAGTTGTAAAGTTGAACCAGCTCTTTAAATTCTTTCCCTCTTTTGATCCTGTAAATGTGAGATCACCTGCAGAAGAGCTTTGGGAGTGAAGAAGACACTAATATTCAAATGTAAACATGTAAAAGAAAACGTTACTACCTTATTCTCTCTCAACATTTCTTTTTAAAGCTTGGGAGAGAAATAGATCAAAGATGAGAAAAGAGATGTGTGTTTTTCTACTAGCTTCTCAGTGCCCCTGGGTATACGCTTAAAGAATGTGTTAGTCAGTTCGAGATAAGCATTTCACATTGTATATCAAATCGTACACTGTACCCCATAAATGCATCACTGTACACAGTTATGATTTAATAAAGAAAAAAATAATGTTTTAAATGTTCTCTGCAGCTACATCTAGGAGGTTGTTAGTAATTGGAAGGTGGGTACAGCAGGACAAACATTAGATAATTATATCCTCTATTTTGGGCCTACAGTTGTAAACTCCTGGAGGACCAAGTCTGTCTCCTGGTTCTGTAATTTGTAGTATTTTGGTGCCCAGCCTGAACTGCAGCAGCCAGGAGCTCAAGGAGTGTTACTATGGTGTGAATACGTCTCCTCCAAGATTCTGGTGTTGCCAGTGACAGCATCAGGAGGTGGGGCTTTTAAGAGGGGATTAGGCGTAAGGGTTTGTCTCTGTGACTGGGATTCAGGCCCTTATAAGAGGCAGCTTCACACAGCGTTGGGCTTGCTGGCTATTTTGCTCTTCTGCCATGTCAGGGCACGGCAAGAAGGCTCTCAGCAGACAATCAGTGCCAGCTCTTTGATCTTGGACTTCACAAGCTTCTAAGCTGTTAGAAATAAATTTCTGTTGTTTATAAGTGGCCCACTCTCAGGCGTTCTGGTGAAGCAGTAAAAGGGCAAAGGTATTCTTAATGAATGAGTTTGATAGGGCTTCAGGGGATTTAGGAAGGGCCTGCTCTGAGCATAGTGTTTAAGTTTATAGTCTGTTCCCCAACACTGATTCTCTTACTTTTCTTCCTCGTTGCCATGATCACTTTCTTTCTTTCCTTTTTCTTTTTTCCTTTTTGAGGCAGAGTCTCACTATGTCCCCCTCACAGTAGAGTGCTGTGTCATCACAGCTCACAGCAACCTCAAACTCTTGGGCTTAAGCAATTCTCTTGCCTCAGCCTCCCAAGTTGCTGGAACTACAGGTGCAGGCCACAACACCTGGCTCTTTTTTTGTTGTTGCTGTGGCACTTGTCATTATTGTGTTAGCTGTTCCGGCTGTGTTTGAACCTGCTAGCCTGTGTGGCTGGCACCGTAACAACTGTGCTGTGGGTGCCAAGCCCAGTGATCACTTTCTGACATTCCACATAACTTATTTAGTTTATTCTTATTTCTCTCAGGAGAGAGATTGTTTTACTTGTTTGTTTCTCCATTTTATCTTCCCATAAGACCATCTGACAGAGCCGAGGGCACAGGGTGCAGTCCATAGTAGGAGGTGAACGAATGAATGAAGAATTGCTAGCATGACCTTGACTCATTCATGAATTACTCACTGAACACTGCTCTAGGTACTGTGTCTGCTGCTGTGGTATGTAGTGAACAGCAGACTTCATGTTCTGAGTTGACAGTGTAGCACCACTCCATACCCACTCTAGATCTTAAGCCCTTCATTCACCTATAGATTCAATGTATCTGTTTGAGTTGTATGACAAAGAATTTCCAAGCAACAAATAGAACAGTGCTTCTCAAAGTGCGGTCCCCACACCAGCAACATGAGCATCAACTGGGAAATTATTAGAAATACAACATCTCAGGTCCCATGCTACCGCAGCTAAGTTAAATGTTGGGAGTAAGGGGGGGTCTAAGAATCTGTTTTAACAACCTCTTCAGGTGATTCTGATGCATTCTCATGTTTGAGAACTGCTATAATAGAGGACTCATATTTAAAGTTATTATAAATTTATCATATACCTTGGGGCTACTGATATACTGGTAACTTAATCGTTCAGCTCATTTTCTGGAGCAGGTAGTAGTTCTAATGACAAGGTATCAGGTACAGGAAAAGGGAAAGCTATTTGAATTAGTTTCCTATTGCCATTGTACCAAATCGCCACAGATTTAGTAGCTTAGCAGAATGCAGATTGATTATCTTCCAGTTCTGGAGGTCAGTGGTCTGAAATACACCCCACTGGGCCAACCTCGAGGTGTTGGCAGGATCTTGTTCCTTCAGGGGGCTCTGGAAATGGCCTGCCTTTCAAAGTGTTTTGTCCACTTTCAGAGCCAGCCTCCTAGTGTCTTCAGATCTCTCTGACTTTGTTCATCTTGTGTCCCCATTTCACTTACAAGTATAATCTGCCCATCACAGTCACAAAAGTGCCTTTTGCCACCCAGGGTACTGCATTCACGTGTTCCAGGGATTAGGGTGTGGACGTCTTTGGGAGACCATTCTGCCTACCACAGTGTTTATTAAGTGGAATAAAATACCAAACAGCTCATGTCTTAAAAAATGGATGACTTTAGAATGTTAAAGCAGTTGCTTGAGGAGGGAGAAAAGCAGCCATTACAGAGAGCCAGACAGGAAAAGGCCTTTCATATCTATTAAAAATCCATTAAAAATGGGTCCATTTTTAATCCATTTTAGGTGGTTAGTCGTAATAAAGAAGGATACTTGTGTCCGTTATGTTGATGGTGACTGAAACTGTAGAGCAGGGGTTGGTTCTAAGGGCCAGTGATGGACACAGCCGCTGGGGATGACACAGCTGGGATTATTTGAGGGATGCTCAAATTTGAGATCCCTCCAAACTCAGATACCTCTTGACCACATTAGTGAGCCCTGCATTTAAACTCTTATCTTTAAAGTGGAGAAACGTCTAGAGAAGGCTATTTCTAATTAACACCTGAGCCACTTCTTTTCTTCAACAAAATTTATATGTGAAATTCAGGCTCGGCGCCTGTGGCTCAAGTGGCTAAGGCGCCAGCCACATACACCTAAGGTGGCGGGTTCGAATCCGCAGCCCAGGCACGCCAAACAACAATGATGGCTGCAACCAAAAAATGGCCAGGTGTTGTGGCAGGCACCTGTGGTCCCAGCTACTTGGGAGGCTGAGACAGGAGACTCGCTTGAGCCCAGGAGTTGGAGGTTGCTGTGAGCGTGATGCCATGGCACTCTACCCAGGGGGATGGCTTGAGGCTCCGTCTCAAAAAAAAAAAAAAAAAGAAATTCAGTTAAAATGGACTTGGCTGATTGCATGGAAGAAGAAAAGCCACAGACTTGAAGTCTGAGGCACTATTTACTAGCAGAACAAGGCTTAGTCTCTCTTTCTGTAAAATCTAGTTAATCGTTCCTCCATCATAGAATTATTGTGTGACTTAAGACAGAATGCATCTGAAACACTGTTCACGAACCTTGGAACACAATTAATTGTTCAATAAGTGCTAGCTTAGCTTACCAGTATATTATCTTCATTGTAATTTGTTATTTGTCTAAAACTCTGAAGAAGATAAATGGGAATGCCATTTCCTTCTTTTGCTTTGTTGTTGTTGGATTTTGCAGGCTGAACATAGGCAAATAGTTTTTATTTAACCGTACCTTGGGCGACTATATTTTCTTTCCCCAACCTAACTTCCCAAATCTCCATGGACATTGAGGAGATAAAGAACAGCTCCATGATGGAGAAAGAAAAAAGATTCAGAAATGGAGGTAGTGATAGATAAACTTGAGTTCCTCCACAATTTTGCTGATGCTCAAAGTAGAACACCCAGGAGCCAGGGAGTGAGTCCATGTTGGGTATCATCTTTGCACAGGCCTGCCACCCACAGGTGTTCAACAAACATTTATGGAATGAGTTGTCTCCATAGGAGCCCTCATTCTGTTGTCAGGTCACAGCCTCCTTTCAGCTAACCCGCAACCTGGGTTGACCCCAGCTTCTCCCTTCAAACCCTTAGGATTAAACTTTCTCTGAAGTCTTTCCTGAAACTTGTAAGACTGAATTTGCCACTTACTACTCTAACTTTGGTCTATGTACTTCCTTTATTTTTTATTTTTTACTTTTGCAGGTTTTGGTCGGGGCCGGGTTTGAACCTGCCACCTCCAGTATATGGGGCCAGCGCCCTACTCCTTTGGCCACAGGTGCCGCCCTATGTACTTCCTTTATAAAGTATTTTCTGTATCACTTTTTTGTCACTTTAAAAATCACCCTATGTGTTAGACTTTAGGATCTTCAAACACAGGGACCATATTTTATTCACCTTCATATTTCCAAACCCTACCTCGAAGCCCAGAGCATAGATATTTAATAAATATTTATTTACTCAGTGAAAATAAATGCACCAGTGATGGCAGAGGTTTTCACTGGGGTAAATTTAAACTCTAGTGTTGAAAGGGTCATTATCATGGTTGATAAAGTCCATAAATGGAGAAAAGTGAGTGACTAAGAAACAAGGCTGCAGTCTCAGAAGGTTCCGTGTGGGTGGGCAGTGGTGACAAGCGTGACAAGTAGAGGGAATGGCCTTTTAAAGAAGATAGACTGAAAAAATAAATATATATAAAGGCAAAATGAAAATAAGGAATTCTGTATGGGGAACTATATCCCATCCCCGAGGAACGTCAAAGAGCACACACTGGAAGGAGAGTAAGGGCCAGATCCTGGGAGAGACTCTCCCAGTTCATGTATTTTCTGTCTCAGAATTCCTGTGTTTTTACCCATCTCTATTGCTTTCCTTCTTGTTTCGAAGCAAGATGTGCTATTCTTCCTTTTTAAGGCCGTTTTCTCCACCTGTGGTGTTAATCTTGTTCTCTCCTGTCTCGTTTATCAATTCTGTATCTTTTTTCTTCCATGTCACTCTTGTGTTCTTTTCTTGTTTTTTCTACTTTCAACAAAAGTACCCGAGTCTCTCTTACGTGAAAGTTAGTTTTTCTTTTGGTACCTCTTTTGAGTTTCTCTGTCAATTCTTGTTTCACTTTCATAGCTAATCAGGCTGTCTACCTTCCAGCCTTTGTTTGTTCACCACTTATCCAATTTAATGTTATTGTCGCTGAATCCTGCTCAGCCAGTATTGGTGATCTTTTAATCACACAATACATCGTGATTTCTAAGCCCTTAATCCACCAAACCTCTCTGAAGCATGTAACGCTACTGATGTTTTGTCAAAATAGGATCATTGGAGTTTCTGTCTGGAAATACTTTCTATAGTAATAGATTGATCAATTAAACAAATATTTATTGATTGGTTGCTATGAACCAGCACCATTTTAAGGGGGAAAAAGTGTTTAACAGAAACAGACGAGGTCCCTGACTCTGGTGGAAGTTAAATTGGTGGGTGAAACCATTAATTCATCTCACAGTGAGGTCACATTGGAGAGGGTGACCAAGTAATCCTCTGAGAGGGAAATGTGACATTCTCAGAGCGGTCAGGCAAGGCTACTCTGTGGAAAGCCATTTAAGTTGCGATCTGAGGGGGTGTACAGGGCTTACCTGAGCTAAGGGAAAAATGGAAGAATATTTAAACAGAGGGAGCAACACTGCTCAAATTATCTGTGGTAGAAGGAAGTGTGGAGAGTGTGGTTGAGGGGTGAGCACTGGGGAGTGCCAGGAGGGAGATGTAACAGGAGCTGGATCACCAGGCTTTGTCAACCATGTGAAGGAAGCAACAGAGAGCTATTTAAGAAAATATTAGGCCAGGTGTGGTGGCTCATGCCTGTAGTCCCAGCACTCTGAGAGGCTGAGGTAGGAGAATTGCTTGTGCTCAGGAGTTCAAGACCAGCCTGAGCAAGAATGACACCTCTTCTTTATTTTTTTATTTTTATTTTTTTTTGAGACAGAGCCTCAAGCTGTCCCCCTGGGTAGAGTGCCGTGGCCTCACAGCTCACAGCAACCTCCAACTCCTGGGCTCAAGCGAGTCTCTTGCCTCTGCCTCCCAAGTAG